>JAFNEN010000969.1:12500-103692 GCA_019343175.1 Oedothorax gibbosus | reverse complement strand
GGCGATACCAATCTGCCGGGGGGGAAGGGGCGATGTTATCGGGGGGTGAGGCTTTAGGCACTAGCGCCCGCCCCCGGAGGGCGGTACTTTGATCCCCGGGTTTTCCCCAAAAAAATTCCCCTTTTCCCCATAAAAAGGGCTCATCAGTTGGGGAAAAACCTTTGATTTAAATTAGGTGGGGCTGTTTTTTGCGTTTTTAAGTTTAAAAAATGGCGCATTTTTTAAATTTTTAAAAATTCCGGGGGGTTTATCTTTAAACTGGTATATACTAAAATATTTATAAAAAAAAATTTAAATAAAACTTTTTTGGGTTTTTTTTTATAAAAATTTATTTTCATTATTTAAAAATTGGGTTTTTCTTTAAAAATGTTTCACAAATAAAAAATTTTTTATTAAAAAAAAACTCCCCCTTTTGGGTAAAAAAAAATTTTTCTAATTTTTTTTATTTTTAAATTAGTGAAGCATGTTTGTTTTTTTTGTATTATAAAAAGAATTTTTGCCAGGGAATGTTTTAAAATGGGTTTTAAATTAAAAACCCCCAAATTTTTGAAAAATTAAAACTTTACGTAAAAAAAAATTTTTTTACGTTTAAGAAAAAAAATACAATTTCATTTACACTAAATTGTTACAAAAAAGATAGTTAAAAATTTAATTTTATTAAAAACTTTTAAAGTTTTTGGGTTTTTAATTTTTTAAAATATATTGCAAAAAAAAATTTAAATATTTTTAAAAATAAAAATTAGTTTTTTTTATAAAGAATACTACAAAGCAATTTTTTTTAAAAGAAAATTTAAATTTTAAAAAAAGTTGAGACATATTGTTGTTATTACATATTTGTCAAAAACCCACCTTTTAAAAAATAGATTAAAATCAACAAGTTTATAATTTTCCACTAAATTTTTTTTTTTTCAGGGGCCGTATTTCACTTGGATTTTAAAAAAACCCATATTTGGCTTTTTTTTAAAAACCCTTCGCCTATTGACGAAAAAATTTTTCGAGATTTTTTTTTAGGGTTTTAAAAAACCCAAAAAAAATTTTCAAAAATTAAAAATTTTAAACCTCCCCAACCCGCCTAAATTTAGTATTTAAAATAACAAAAAGTTAAAAAGAACTAAAAGCCTTCTTTCCTGTTTTTAAAACTTCTGAAGGTTTTTAAACGGGAAAAAAAAAAAAGGTTTCCTAAAGTAAATATCATCAACGCCGTTTCTACACTAGATTTATACACATTAAAAAAAAACAAAAAACAGCACCCAGTTAATTTAAACTTCAAAAAACCCAAAAAAATTTTCCTTAAATTCGTTCGAAAAATTAATTTTAAAAATTTTTTTATCTCTGCTCGTGATTTATTGAGTTCAAAAAATAATTTTTTATTAATAACAAAGTAAAAACTACCCCGAACTGCTTTTTAAAAAAAAGAATGAAAATTTAAAAATAAGAAATTTTCATGAAAAAATTGCTTGCCGCTTTTGGTAATAATTAAAAAATAATCAAAAAACAATTTTTTCTACATTTTATGACGTCATTCCAAAAGTTTGAAAAATTATTTGCTTCAAATTGTTTAAATAAAGTTTCTCATGCCATTGTTGATTTGGACAGTGATTTAAATACTCAAAAAATTAATTTCAATGCTAAAATTAATGGGAAATTCGCCGACAGTAGAGATTTTTTTCCGTCCGGGGGTACAGACAGACGGGGAAAAAAAATTAAAATTTGGGTATCTGAGGTCATAGCTTTTTAAAAAAAAAAATTTTTTTAAGATCCGTTTTTTTAAACCTTTTTTGGGGGGGGGGGTACAAACAGACAGCCAAGGAAAACAGAAAAGGCGACAGCCCGACGGACAGACTACGAACAGACGACAATGGACAACAGACAAGGGACAAACAGCTTTTTTTACCTAAGTTTTTTAAATACTCAAAATTGAATTTAATTTTGTTTTTCAAGGGGAAATTCGCCGACGATAGTGTTTTATGTCCGCCGGACGTAGGGGACAGACGGAAAAAAAAAATGAAATTTTGGGTACGGGGGTCATTTTCTAACAAAAAAATTTTTGGAAAATCCCGATATTAAACCCCGTTTTTAAAAAGGGGGTACGACGAAAAAAAAACGGACAGACAGGGGGACAAAAGACGGAAGAAAAAACAAAGACAGACAGATGGAAAAAACCCCCCCTTTGGGACATAAAGCATTTCATTACCTACATTGATTAAATGACCAAAATTGATTTATGCAATTTAAAGGGAAAAATTCCCGACAATTTTAAATTTTGTCCCCGGACACAGCAGAGGAAAAAGGGGTATAAAGGGGGGTATCTGGGGTTTTGGGGCTTTCAAAAAAAAAAATTTTTTAAAGACCGATGTTTAAAAACCGTTTTGGAAGGGGGGGTTTAGGGCCCCGGACAGACAAAACAAGGGACAGAGGACTACCGCATGAAAATACCTACTTTTTTTTTTTTTAATTTTTGGGGGAAATTTAAAAAAAAAGAAAAGTAGGCAAAAATCAACAATTAAATGCAAGCCCGAAGATCCCCCCCCCCCCCCTTTTTCCCCCAAAGCTTGAAAGATGCTCCCCGTATTTTTAAAAAGGGGGAAACCCCCCCCCCGAAGGGGAATAAGGATTTGGGGGAGATTGGGGCCCCCCCACTTGAATTCTGATGGATTTTAAAATTCTTTACCCCTCTTGGGGATTATGGGTTGTGTTTCCCAAAAACCCAAAAAGGTGTTCTGATTTCTAACTTCTTCCCACAATTTTTTTCTATTTAGGGTTTCCCAAAAGGGGAAAAAGTTTAAAAGACTTTCAAAACCCGTAGATAGGCTTTCAAAAATCTTTTCTTTTCCCCAAAATTTCAGCCTTCTGTTGGTGGGGTTCACGAAGACTTTTGATTTTTAATAAAAATAATGAGGGGCGATGCCCACGGGGCACACGGGCGGGTCACACGGCGTCATTGGGCCCTTTTGGGTGTTTCCCTTTTTTGTTAAAAACTTACAATTTTTTGTCTTTAAAAATTTCAATACTCTCATAGGCCACTTGCGGGACCCCACGTGACCCTCGAGAAATTTTGACCTTTTTTTTTTTTAACAAATTTTTTTTAAGCGGAGTTTGAGAGAAAACCAGCTTCTTCCAGGGTTTTTGTTTTATTTCGTCGACGCGAGATATTATCATTTTTTAAAACAAACCCTTTAACTCCACTGCCTTTTTTTTTGACTTTTTTTCCCAAAATAAATTGGAAAATAAAAAAAAAAAAATACTTTGGGGTTTTTTTTTACATTTTTTGGAACCCCCAAAAAAAAAAAATTTAAAAAACCATGGGAAAAAAAAAAAATGCTTCTTAAAAAAGCAAGTATCGAGAAAAAATTGGATTTTTTTTGGAAAAAGGTTTTGAAATTACTAATTTTCTTAAAAATTTTTTTTAAATTTTTTTTTACTATTTTTTACTTTTTTAAATTATAAAATTTTTTATCAAAAAAAAGTATCTTTTTTGGGATTTTTAAATTCCATATTTTAAAAAAAAAGGCTTGTATTAAAAGAACTAATTAAAAAAAAACATAATTTTTAAATTTTTTAAAAAGTTGGTTTTTAAAAAATTTCCCCGTCATTAAAACCCCCTTCCACACAATATTTTAAATCAAAAAAAACTCCTTTTTACATCTCAAAAAGAAATTCTCCATTAGCTAAAAATTTTTTTTCAAAATTCAAATTTTAAAAGCTAAAATTAATTTTTTTCATTAATCTTCATTTGAAAAATTTAAAAATTACTCTTATCGTTGTAAATTTGTTTGAAATTCGAAGTTAATGCGGGTTTTTTTTTAAGAATATTTTAGCGCTAAATTTCCCTTTTTTTACTTTTTTTTCGAAAAAGGGAAAAAAAAATAGAAAAAATTTTGCTTTAAAAATAAAACGAATTTTTGCATATTTTTTATTAAAGGGTTCGAATTCTCTAGCCCTTTTTCCTCATCATTATAATGAAAACCTCAAAAGAACTCATTTGTATTGAAAAATCCAAACTGAATTTAAACCCTAAAAAAATATTTTTTTTAAAAGTTTTTTTTTATTTTAAATACTTTTCGTACGTTTACAAAAGGGGAAAGTGAAAATTTGAAAGAAATCGAAATTTTGGATGTTTTTAAAATGATTAAAATTTAGTTATTTTTAAAAATTTAAAATAATTTTTTAAATTTAAAAAAAAATTTAAGAAATTTTTGGAGTAACCTAGCCTGTTTTTTTGTTTTCAAAATGAGTATCCCACTTGTTGTGCGACTTGCGGTTCGTTCTGTGAAAGTGGGTGACGACAGACAAATGGACGGACTAACGATTATAATACCTTCCACTTTTTACGTTATAACGAGGGGTGGAACAAAATAGAAAATTATAATGTAAAATTTTACATCTAATTGCGTGTCAAAGATACTTTTCATAATTTCATGAAGTGATGAAGTCAATTAATTTTTGTTTTTTTTTTTGTCCCCAATTCTGTAGATTTTCCCATTTTTCTATTGAAAAATATATAAAATATCAATTATTTTTTTATTTAATTAATTCCTTCAATAAAAATTATAACCCTAAATCCCCCATAGTTTATATTAAAAAAAAAAATTATAATAAATTATCACCAATTTAATATACAGTAAAATATAAAAATTTTTTAATTAAAAAATATATAATTATTAATTAATTATCATAAAAATAGTAGTTAATAATAAAATTACATTAACTAATTGATTCACATTTTGGGATGTAAAATAAGTTTTTTGTAGAACGAAGAAGTATGTAAAATGCAGGCATTAAAAATATGTAATTTTGTAAAAGCAATTACATTTTTTTATCAAAAGTAGTTAATAGTTTTTAATTATTAAAAGTTAAGTTAAAAGCAATTAATAATTTTTAATTTCTAAAAGTTTAATTAAAAGTAATTAAATTTTAATTTTTAAATTATTTTTTTTTAAATAATTTAATATTTTATTCGGCAAAAGTGTGCTGAACGCCCGCCCCCCCCCCCCCCCCCCCAAGTCGATTTTTTGTTAGCGACGGGTAACGGCTTCAATTGATACTCAAAAGGTATTGACTCTTTATGGGTTAAGTTGACAATGTGAATTGTAACCATGGTTATAGTAATGTTGAATAAACCAACAAAAATTTGGAACATGATTACCATGCTGTCTAAACCCATAAGAAGAGGATTTCGTCAAAAAATGAAGTTGTTATCCATGGGGGATTTCAATTTTCCAAACATTAACTGGGACAATAATGTGATTGTTAAAGGACAGGGTTTAGATTTTCTGGATGTTTTAGATGATTGCTTTTTGTATCAGTTAGTTAGAGAGTGTACTAGAGATAATGCTATTCTGGATTTAGTTTTAAGTAGCTGTGAAAATAGAGTTCATAACCTTATTGTCAGTGATCACTTAGGGGAGAGTGATCATAATAGTATTAAATTTGATATTATTTTTCTGGTTACACAGATTAATAGTGTAAGAGTCATCCCATGTTTCAGAGATATTAATTTTGACAATTTGAGACATGATGTAGCTTTAGCTTTTGATAAAGGACTGGTAGGTACCCATACACTTGAGCTATGGGATGAGTTCAAGGAAAAACTAAATGATGTGGTGAAAAAGCATATTAAATTCAAGCGTAAAAGTTCACAAAGGAAATTGTATCCTATGTGGTTTTCCAAGGATATTAAAAAGTCCATTAGGTGAAAGCAGAAGGCTTACAAAAATGCTAAGCAAACTGGTAGAGAGGTTGATAAGGAAGCTTACAGAGTTGCTAGGAGAGAGTTTAAAAATCTTAGAAAACACAAATCTATATACCTAAAGAGGAGGTTATTCGTCTATTAAAAACTATGAACCTAACAAAGCAACTGGGGCCCGATGATATTTATCCTAAAATTTAGTTGAATGTGCAGAAGAGTTGGGGGATGCAGTTCTGACTATTTTTAGGTCACCATTTATTTCTGGACAGGTGCCAGCAGACTAGAAATTGGCAAATGTTACTCCATTATACAAGAAAGGGCCTAAATCTGATCCGGGTAATTACAGACCAGTTAGTCTTATATCTGTTTTAGGTAAAGTTTTTGAGACATTGTTGAAAATCCGTATAATATGACTGTTTTGGAAACTAATAATTTGCTTTCAGATAATCAATATGGCTTTAGAAAAGGTAGGTCTTGTACAACTAATCTTTTAAAATTTTATGATACTGTTACAGAAGAGATTGATAAAGGCAATATGGTTGATGTTATTTACATCGATTTCCAAAAGGCTTTTGATAAAGTTCCTCATGAAGCTTTGTTATTTAAGTTTAAAAGATTTGGGTTTGGGACTGCTGTGGTCCGTTGGATTAAAAATTGGTTGACCAATAGAAAACAAAGGGTTCACATTAATGGTAAGTACTCTGATTGGAATGAGGTTGTAAGTGGAGTGCCTCAGGGCTCTGTACTAGGGCCAATTTTATTTATTATGTTTATTGATAATATCAGCTGGGGGTTGAATAGCAAGTTAAGTATTTTTGCAGATTACTTAAAACTAAAAGTGACGAGTACAGTAAATTCTGTTGAGCATATTGAGCAGTTACGAAATGATCTTACGAAAATTCCTGAATGGGCTTCACGCTGGGGCATGTCGTTCAGTGTTAACAAATGTCAAACCTTGCATTGGGTAAGAACATGTTAATCATTCTTATGTTTTACAGGGAGAAAGTATCCAAGATAGTGAGTTCGTTAGAGATTTAGGAGTTTTGGTGAGCAATGATTCTAAATGAGTAAACAGTGTTTTTGAGGCAAGTAAGAAAGCCAATCGAATGTTGGGATATATTAGAAAAAGTATCACTTCTGAATCTAAGGAGATTTTTTTGCCATTTTATAGGGGATTGGTAAGGGGCCACATCTGGATATGCTGTTCAGTTTTTGGGTCTCCCTTCCTCAGAAAAGATATAGAGTTGCTTGAAAAGTTCAGCACAGGGCTACAAAAAATGGTTAAGGGTCTATCTGGTATTGATTATGATAACAGATTAAGATCTTTAAATATGTATTCCCTGGAAAACGGGAGAGCTAGGGGTGATTTAATACAGTTATTCAAGTTCATAAAACAGGGAGATATGGAGGGCATAGGTTTTACCTTAAATAGCCGGACCAGAGGACATGATCAGAAATTGAATAAATCGAGCTTTAGAAGGGAAGTAAGGAAACATTATTTTTACAATAGAGTATGTCAATGAGTGAAATGCTTTACCAGATTATGTTGTGCATTCGAAGAGAGAAGATTTTAAGAAGAAACTTGACGGTCATTGGAAACTGGTAATGTATTACATTTATTTTGGACCAACCTTGCTGGGCCTCTGGCCTGTTGTTGGTCGACAATATTTGTATAACATTTCGCATTCCTGAAATATGAGCTTTCCTTGGGAGAGAAAAAGTAAAATAGCATTGTCCACTTTGGCTGCTAAAGGCGTGACGGCTGCTTTCAGCCAGAATTGTTCAAGTACGAATGTTTCCCCTTGTTTGTTTAACTTTCCAAGTATCACATTTTAAGACCCGTAATTACAGGCTTCTACCGAAAAGAAGGGTTTTGAAATAAATCATGCTGACTGTCAAGCAGGTTGTCGTTCGGCAAGTTTCGACCAGTGCAAACCCCTTTGTGTTGCCTGAACCTGAATGGGTTCTACAACAATGACCAACAACAAAGTATCTCCTCTTGAAGAAGGGGGGGAGGGAGAGGGCACGTACCCGCCCGCAGTGGCGGATCCACGGGGGGGGGGGAAAAGGGGGAAATTCCCCCCCCCCCCAAATCTTAAAATTCATACTAGATAAAATCGACTTGTAAAGAAATGTTTTTATTTTTTACAAATATTTATACTACAACTCCTTGCATTCTCAACTTAGAACTAGAACATAGAAAAAATATTACGGCTGGGGGAACAGGTTATTACGCAATGTTAAAAAAAGAAATACCCCCCCCCCCCCCTTCGGATTTATTTTTAAGCCAATCGCAATTTTGGCGGGAATAAGATTTTAGATACATTTTTTATGGCGACGGCTATCCTTTCGAATAGGAAGGAAGTATAAAAAAAAACATAGAAATAAAATATTGATAGATATATTTGAATTCGTTTTCAAGTATAATAGTGCAATTTGTTCGTTAATAAATCAAAGAAATTCCACTATGACTATTTTTTAAATTTCATTTTTAGTGTTTTTATTTTGCTTAATACAAGTGAAATAAGTATACTATAAGTTAGGAGTTTTTCGCGCTTTTTTCTATCGCAATTTCTACTGTAAAGTATCTGTAGTGAGTATGAATATGAGTATGTTTATTGTTACGCGTCAGACACAAATTAATGTAGTCAATTTAAAATTTTGTCAACAATAAAAATTTTCCAAAGAGCCCTAATATTAATAATATATGTTTTGACCATAAAGGTATAAAGACGGTTAACCGAAACCTTAAAGTTATTGCATACTTAAGGGGCTGGGGAGCCCAGTCGGTTAAGGCGTTCGCCTTGTATGCAGAAGGTCCCAGGTTCGGGTCCGGACATCGCCAAAATAACTGCCGACCTATAAACGGCCCGTGCAGCCAAAAATGTATGACGAATAATACCCCGTGTAGAGGAAGTACACGTTAAATCTGCTCCAAAGTTCCGACGCTGCGTACGATGTCTACCTTAACGGTTGCGTTGGGTGCCTACTCAGATGTCGGCTCCGTCACCTGACTGTGGTTCTAAATTATGACGCCGGTCGCCAATAGCGCTCGTGTGGCTCTAGTGCGACGATATTTCAAACTAAACTATAGTATACTTAAAAAGCAAACTACCGATGACGAACGGTGGAGCCAACGTGACCAATATTATGAATTTCATTTAAAAATCGTTCTAAAAAAATGTCTAAACATTTGCAGCTGGCGTAATAAATCTTACGGCTTTTGTATAACACTTTTATTTTGTGTTTTTTTTAAAGCTTGTGTTTTGAAGAAAACAGAAAAACGCGTCGAATCGGTTACAATAAGAAAACGGCAAGTCTGAAAACATATCGTGTGGCGTCGATTTTTTTTCATTTGTACTGTTTTTTTTATGAGTTGCTTGTTTCGTGCGAACAAGATTTTGATTTTTTTTTACTTGGATTTTTTAAACTGATAACCAAAGAGACTATATTACGGGTGGTTGTTTTTTTCTTCTTTTGGAATAAATGTGGCGTCTAAGCAGGTGACTCAATGCTGCAATCGGAGTTTTTCGCGCCTTTTTGTCTCGTATGTCTCAATTACATTTATAGGATCAAAATAGATGTCATACGAGTTAGAGTAAGAAGAATAGTTTTTAAGTTTTTTCATCTAATCAATGAGTAAGTTCCAATTTATAACATTTTCTGATATTTCCTGTACTCAATGATATTAAAATGATTAACGAGATTAATGATAATGCATCAAAACTGCAATTTGTTGCACGATTGACATTTATTTCATTGAGATGTATTATGTATTTAATATTTATAATAAGGCTTTCTGTTTTCATTACATTTTAATTGCTGTTTAAAATTTAAGTACATGTTTTATAAAAACTAGCTACTATTTTTATATATTTTAACGACATAAATGATTAGGGTTATGTTGAATTATCGTCGCACTAGAGCTATAGGAGGGCTATTGGCGACTGGTTGCCATAGTTGTAGTTATTTAAAATGGATACATAAACTTCTTATGCAAATCAAGAAGGTTTTTTTTATTTAGATAGAATATTGATTAATATTTTAATAATTACTATTTAATTAAATGTGTTCATTAACTACCAGTATAGTTAAATAATTAAGTTTTGAAATATGTTAAATATACTACTGTTTTTATAAACTAAATAAATGTTAAAATTATTTATACACAAATCATTTTATAATTAAATTTAATATTAGAAGCTTGTCGTTTAATTTCTGTACAACAAATCAGGTGATTTAAATTATCTAAGTAGTTAAATTTTAAATAAAAACATTCTATAATTAAATTTTTCTTAATTGTTACCCTTAAAGGGGTTGTTTCACGGAGGATCTGGCAATAGCTCTGCGGTTTTGTTTTCGTGTCTCTCAAATTACTTTTGTTGCTATTCGAAATTGAGATTTCTAAGTTTTGTTATTTTTTTAAATTACAACTTCTTGCTGTACTGTTGGTTGTTTTAATCATTTGTCAAGGAAATCTTGCATTGAAAGAAGTTGGAATTTAAAAAAATTAACAACTAAAATATTCTCTTCGGAAACTCACTCCCGAATACCAAAACAAAAGTAATTCGAGAGACATGAAAACAAAACCGCAGAGCTATTGCCAGATCCTCCGTGAAACAACCTCATTTTTATTCAAAAAATAAGACATTAATTATCTATTAAGTAATACAAATATGAGTTATGTAAAATACAAACTAATTAATGTTTATAAAAAGTAATTAGTAATACATACTAAATTAATAGTAAAAAACTGCATTTACAATGGAAAAATAAATTCAAAATTAATTTTAATTAAAACAATGTTAATTAAAAATAATTGTAATTAAAAATAATTGTAATTAAAAATAATTGCAATTAAAAATAATTGCAATTAAAAATAATTGCAATTAAAAATAATTGTAATTAAAAATAATTTTAGCTACAAATTATTTTTATTTATTATAAGTTCCCCCCCCCAAATTGTCACCCTGGATCCGCCCGCCCGAGAGTTTGCTGACGGACCCGTTGTCGGCTGATTATTACAGGATTGAAATTAAATAAAAAAAAATGTTTCTTAATTATAATTTCAGCATTTTGTTTGTGCTTATGTTTTGTTAATCGTGGTTTTCTTTGAAAAATGGTAATATGGCTAAATTTCAATGTTTCTTATAACTTGAACTTTCAAAAAGTAACTGTGAATCGTTACTTTTCGTATTAAGTAACTGTAACGCATTACTTTTCATATTAAGTAACTGTAACAGAGTTAGTTTTTAAAAGTAACTTTTCAATCCCTGCCATATGAAGGATTAAGTTTTGTAAGTTAAGAATATGCCCAGTGAACATGTGACCCTTTTTACAATGGTGGATACATGAAATGTAGATGATTATGTTATGCATTACCAGAAAAGTAATTCATAAGAGAGCGAAAAATACTAATTTTGAAAAGAAATATCGAAAATCAATCAAAACAAAGCCCGATATATAAAACAGTTTTAGAAAGCTCAACCTAATTGAATGTCAAAATATGTCAATTTCAATGGATAATTCGAACAAGGCGAAGATTTTTTTTTTGTGGGAAAGAAGACAATGTTTGACGTAGCTATGACACCACCATAGACGAATCCGTTCTAGTTCAGACGAATTAGCTGCCGGGTGGGGTTTAAGACAACGTATGACATAGCTGTAACTTTACTGCATGTGTGGTCGTTCCAGTTGTCAATTTTTTATTTATGATAAAGAAAGTATGTCACTTAAAAGAAGTCTTCATCATGTATGACAGTATTTAACACTAATCTATAAAATAAAAAATGCTAAAATTATGCTTAGGAATACTAAGGATGATTTCAGTGTTCTCTTTTTGTTCTAGGACATATACAAATAATTGAATGTTGATCCTAATGAATTTTTCTTCTAATCTACTATAAGAGGGATTGTAAGTCCCATAAATCTAATGCATTAGTTTTGGAATCACAACTTCCTCATAAGTATTGCTTTGCCATGCTAGCCCTTTTCCCCCAGGTATGGGAATCAACATAACATCGAAATGAAACAAACTTGAAACGAAAATGTTATCTAGTTTTAATTATATATTTTTGAAGTTTTAAAATGCCAAAAATATACAGCAGATAGCGACACTATTTTAAAACTTTATCAATTAATAATTAAATAAACGGATGTTATTTTCTATTCAATTTTGTTTTAAATTGATGTTAAGAGAATTCCCATACCTGGTGAAAATGGAATAACATGGCATAGCAATTCGTTTGCAAAAGTTGTGATTTCAAAACTAATGCCTTAGCTCTATGGGACTGACAGTTTATCTTTACTAATTCTAGCATTGTTGCAAAATAATTGTTAAAAAATTAAAAGGAGGTTCAAAAGTACAAGACGGCAGTGAATTTTAATATAGCAGTTTTCAAAACAAAAATTTCAACAAACAAGACAACAATATGAAATATAATACAATAAATCAGCTTTTCTAAAAAAAGGTTGAATGTGAAATGTTACTGGCAGTCATATAACAGATATATGGAAGAAAAGTGGCAGTGCTATCGTAAAACATACTAGTATATTATCTCAAAATTGGTGAAGATAAATTACCATAACTTCACTAAATACTACGAACTATTTAAAACATTACAAAACAAAATTATTATTATACAAATAAAACATGTAGGAAAGGTAGTGCTATCAAGTCTATATCAAAGGAGTATTCAGTAGAAAATTTTATCCTTAATATTAGTTATTTTTTTTAAAAAATGGCAGTGATATTTTTTAAGCACAATGGTAAAATACATCCAAAATATAATATAAATTATAAAATAACACTTGATATTTATAAGTAATATAATTATTGTAAATAAAATGTTAAGTAGGCTTCATAAACCTTTGGTACAAGATATAAAATGAGTGTGTGTTAAATCATACAACATATAAAACTTCATTTTGTTTCATACAATACTACAGTTTAATCAATGGAGTATATAATGGAATGTACTTACTCTTAAAATTAAGTTGTTTCTGTAACAACTACAGATTTAGAAAGTGTGACAATGCAGGTCCAATTTTGATTGTTTGAGTAAGAGTACATTGTTTTTAAATACTGTTTTTGGGTTTGCCATTTTAACAGACTTGTATACTAATGTCTGCATTTTATATAAATGTATGATATAAAGACATATGTTGTTTTGTTTTTAGATATATTGTAATCAATTATCTTAAGTTAACTTGCTTAGTTTAAATTAAAAAGAAATCACAGTTTTAACTAAAACTTCTTTATATTTAAAATAACAAGATTATTTTATGTGTAATTTCCAGTTAATCATGTGGAAGGGATATTTATTTTAAAAAATATGAAGGTTATATTGTTATAGATAAAGGGCTATCAATAAAGTGTTTGTATAATAACACAAAATACCATTTACAAAATGTTGAATACTATTCAAACCCTTATTGGACTACTCATTTATTTAGATATTTATGACATTTGGCAGCGGTGGATAACCAGATCATAAATTAAACTTTAAAAATAAGAATAAAAATGTGAAAAGATAAATAAAAACTATTTATAGCAACCTGGTAAAAAAAATTTAAGTTATGATAATTATAAGCCATTTTAAAACCCATTTTTATCAGAACCTGTTTTTAACTTTAGATTTAATCATAACTTATTAAAGATAATTATAACAAAACAACAAATAATTCACAGAAATGGCACGGTTGTGACATTTCAATATAATACTTTCTTAATACAAACTTTAGTAACTTTAAGATATTATGATTGACAGAATTATGAATAAATTACGTGATAAGTTTAGTAACATCTCATAAGCGTAATGACAACTATTTGGTTTAATATTACATTTTTACAACACATAACACTAAAAGTATGACACAGTATATTATATCACATAACAAGTACCAGCCATAGAAATTTTTGAATAATTAATAGTTATAAACAAAATTTGTACATCAATGTGAATAATCAGTTGTATGTACATAATTAAACCGGTTTACAGAATATCACATTATTTACAGTTTAAAAACCAGAAACTTATATTGGACAGCAGAAAAAGATTCTTTAAAACTATGAATGAAAATAATATGTACAAGATGAAATCAACAGTATCAAAAAATTGAAGTAATTGTCTACCCAATATTTAAGGACCTTAATTAAGACTTTAAATATTTAATATCAAGGAATTGCACTTTCATAAATAATAATAAGGCTGGTTAAACTTTTTGAATAATTATAAAATACTAATTCATAGTAGAGGAGAAATCATAACAATACTCTACAAATTAAAATACATATTCACTAAAAGGTTTTGACTGATTGTTAAAAAAATTAAATGTGATTATTTTTTATTAAAGTTGAAACAACAAACTACAGGAAAGACTAATATTAAAATACATAAAATAATTCATTGTTTTAATGAGTTCTAGATGATGAAATATTACTTATGAATTTTTAGAAAAAGAAAAGAAAAAAATAGTGACATGAATATCTATCAACAAAGGGGGAGGGTGGGGAGAGAGAAGAATCAAGAGATATTCAACTATATTAAAGTTACACTTAAATTAAGTATCAAATTAAAGCTAACTTTTCCTTTTTCTTAAAAAAAAGTACTATCTATTGTTACCATTTTCTGACAAATACATATAAAAACTTCTTTTCTTTTAAAACTTTAAATATGATTCCCATCACTTTGCATGCATTGATTTTTTTTAATAAATCTTACAATCTTTATTTAAAAAAAACTGTCTATTTTACCTGTTTGTGTATTTCAATTACAAGAAAGGGTTTAAGTGGCATAGTAACTTTTCCTTTTAATGTAGCAACTGTATACTTGCAAAAAAAATGAAAGTTTTTATTTTTTAATGAACTATTGGTTTGTTTATGGAACTCAACTCATTTGATGAACATAATTTATTTAACTTCGCCAAATTTCCCAGGGGTGTATGGAAAATCATTTTAATGAAATGGATATGTTGGCAGTGTTACATAGACGAGAAGTAATCTATTTTATAATAAATGAAAGACAATTTAAATGAAAAAAAATTAATTAAAAGACTTTTTGATGTTATATACAGATTTTAGTAAACTAGGAGCAAATAATAAAAAAAGTCATTCTTTTTTCAGAGAGACTAGCTTATCTTATAAGAAATTACACCTAATACTACAGACACAAAACTTTGTACAAAGTATATTTATTATACTTTCGAAACAGAAAGAAATACCTGAGTGCTGATCCTAAAACATATATCAGTAAGTAAAATATACAAAAATCTATACATTCCCTTACAAATAAAACGAATGAGTATCAGAGGAGGGGTGATCATTATTTTTGTTAAACTGCAGTTAAATGACTTGTAATTGCAATTAACTAAGAGCATTGAATAGTAGAACACTGATTATATTTTAATATTAACCCTTTGGTTACTAATGAACTCATTTGTCCCAACAAATGTTTAAAAATTACTAATGGGGTGAAAAGCACTTAAAAACTTATTGTAATATGTCCCAGTTGTTGGGAAAAATCATGTTTTTAAATTCAGTCAAAGATTTAAAACATCTATCTAGCTACATAAGTATTTTTAAAAATTATTAGTATAAAATTTTTAAGACAAATTCAAAAGCATTTTTTACATGTAAAAGACACTCATAAGAACAATTTATTTCAAATTTAAAAAAAATTTCAATTGTGAGGTAAAATAATAAGATCTTTTTATCATCTTTTAAACATCCTGGAAATAAAACAACTGATTTATTGACACATCTAAACTAATTGATAGATACATTTATTTTTTATTTTGCAACGATGAAACATAAATAACAGAAAAAATATTTAAATTTTAAAAATTAAAAAAAGGAGTATCGAAGTTTGAATTTGAAAAAAATGCAAAAATTATTTAATAGAATTAGTATGCGACTTTAAAAATGCATTGACATTTAAGTATCATATTTTACTTTTATATTAACACATTAAGTTTTATACTAACATTCTTGAAAGTATGTAATATGACACAAGCAAATGTTCGGTACTGTTAAAATTTATAAAAACATACACTTTTCTAAGGACAATACTTTTGTAACGGACAAACTAAAATGTAATAAATAATAAATACGAATGTGAAATAATTTAACTTATAAATAAATAAATGTTAAAATTTTTACAAAAAACAACATAAAAATTAATCTACAATAATCTAATTAACAACAATTAAAAATATAATAAACCTGCAAGCAGAGTGGAAATTGTTCAACTATATTGACTTTAAATACCAAAAGCAATTTGTTGCTAAATGAATAAAATTGCTTTTAGGGAATCGCAAGACATTTCTAAACGCAAATTCATACATTTTGCATAAATTAGATATATTTACAAATTATTTGTTTAGAAAATGACTTAGGTAGGCATTGGTTTAAGTTTTCTATTATCACATACTGTTTGCAGATTTATTTTGCTATTAAGAGTGTATTAAATACATATCTGCTGTTTTTTATTGTAGGCAATGGATGTGGCTGAATATGTAATCTATAATTTACATCAACACCACACTACCATATTACAATAAAGCAATATATAACTACATTTGCAACATTTTAAAATGACATTTTATAACAAGCAATAAATAAACATAACTTGCACTCACAACACGATAACAATTATAGTACAAGAAATTCCCAATGCTGAAAAGATGAGATACAGCATACACCAGCATTTTAAAAATTATTTTAATGTCTGTTATAACAAATATTTAATGCTGATAAAATAAAGGACTAAATAATAAATTTTTTAAGTCTTTGAAACCATTTCATTAAGGTATTGAAAATAGAAAATAAAGTTGATAGGAAAGTAAAATTATCAAGATATTTTTTAAGTATGATTTATTTGAAGCAGCAAAAACGACCAGCGCATATGTTTATAATACTCATAATATATTAATAATTCATTTTTGATAATGAATAATATTAATTTAGAAAACAATAATAAAAAGATTTAAACAAAATTATTTTGATACATTAGCAAAGCTTTGTAAATTTATTCTAAATAACAGCTTTTATGTAGTAAAATAATCATGACTTCTTTCAGCATATGGAAATTTACTTTACAAGATGGTTGTGAAGATTTTTGGCAGTGACAGTGCTACTGGCTTTGACCTTTTAGTAAATCGTAACCAAAACTTTAACCATTTTGTCAACAGTGTGATTTTGGCCAACTGAGAAATTTGGAAAATTGTTTAAATGTTCATTGTTCTTTCTTTCAAAATCTATTTTTTACAATTCTCAGTGAGAATCACAGAAACTAAAGAAAACTTTGCTACTGATTCTATATTCTTTAGTTTGCCAAACTCACCATAAAGAACACCCCAGTTAACAGAAGGGAATGTCATAACTAAACTATTTTCAAATCTCCTTCCTTTGTAAGAGAGGGGATAGAACAATACACTTTATAACACAAAATTAGATAAGTAAAAAGGTAATTTTAAACTAAATTTTAAGTAATGCAGAAACTCCGAATTTTAAAAATTCCAAGTTTGTATATTTAAAGAAATACCAGTCTTTTTCAAGGAAGTTAAATGGTATGAATGTACTATTTACATTTAACTTTTTATGTACTGTTCGATCAAATTGCTTAACGTAAGAAACTAACACAACATGTTGCCTGGCAGAATACCTGGATAGTAAGTGTTGTTCCCTGTTCCAGGAAGTGCACAGTGCTGTGGAACTCTATAGTCCAGTTGGTGGGCAGCAGCTCCTGGCTTTTGATTAGCTCGGTACAGTTGACTTTGTACCATGCTACTAAATGTGGAAGCAGCACCAACTGTCGGTGGGAGAGGTGGGTGCGATTGGTTATTTTGACGATATACATTATTGGCAACCGCTGGCTCCAACTGAGGTGGACAAGACGGCAAATTTGAAGATGGTAAAAACGGTGTGACAGACATCATATTTGGTGGTGGAACAGTAACATCTGGTAATTGAATTGGTGGAACTTGTTGCTGTGATGGTAAAATTTGAGGTAAGTTCACTGAATTTGATGGTGGTGGAGGCATACTAAAATTAGGAGGTGGTACAGCAAAATTCATAATAGGATTAGTAGATAAAGTTTGTCCACAAGCATTGGTCAAAGAATAATTGGATTTTGAATTTAAACCTTGCGCTTGAGGAGGTATAGGAGGCTGACTGCACATTCCAGCTGTTGGAACATAAATTGCATGAAGAGGTGAGGGAGTCATTACTACTGAGTATCCATTAGGAGCATGTGCAAGAACATCTTTTGTTTGTTGACTCATGAAATCTAATTGTCGCATAACTTCTTTTGCTTTTGTAGTGGGAATGGCAGGTGTTTTATCTGTATTCAATGGCTCACTTTTATTATTTTTACTTTGTGTCTGTGCCGTTTTAGAACGTGACAAGTCTTCTTCTTTTGTCCATGTTCGTTGGTTATTATAATCTAATCTATCATTTTTCGACTCCCACCTTCGTTTTAAACTAGCCTTTTTATCGTGAACATCATCCTTATGAGAATTATTTTTTGAAGTTCTTGACGAGTATTTTCCTCCGTGTCTCTCGGAACTACTTCTATCCCTGCTGCTACTATATGGGCTAGTGGATCTAGACCTAGATCGATCTTTGCTTCTTCCTCTGGCAGGACTAATGTACGGTGGGCTCAAAGAGCTACGATTACTGCTTAAACTTTCAACGCTACTAATAGGACTGTGAGAATGGAAATAAGGAGATTCTATAATCCTATCAGGTGAAAGTGATGGTGTACGAGGTGGAGTATCAGGAGGTGTCCTAGGACCTTTTCTACATTTGTTGGGACCAGGCTTTGAATTATTAACAACCTTATCAGGCTGTGAATTTGCAATTCTTGAGTGATCAGGGAAAGAATTCTTTTGAGGCCCATTAAATTCTTTGTTTGCTTTACTTTGATCTGACAGGGTAAAACCATTTGATTTTGGGTAAGAAAACTGACTGGGTTTTGAACTATCTTCTTTTGAATTCTTTTCTTGATTTGACTTATATTCTCTGTTCACATGATTTAGCTGAGTTGCTGCCAAAGCAAGCAATTTGTCAAATCCACTGCTAACTTTTGCTTGCCATTTCTGATTATGTGATTGGCTACTTGTACTGCTTCGATCTTTGGTAACACCATTACCTAAAAAAAGAAAAGTTAAAATTAAGCAACTGTTTTAAGTAATTTTATAAGTTACACAAATGGTAGCAAAATACATTAAAAAAATATGTAAAAAATTTGGTTGCTTTAATTTTTAGTTACTTCATTTAAAGTAACTTTTATAGCAATAATAAAAAGATTTTAACTAAAATATTTGAATCCACATTCATAAGGGAAATAATTTTTAAGGTCAAGTTTACATGAAATTCAAAGTATTTAAAGACCACTTGAAGTATCTGTTACTTTTAGATACACATTTTTGTTTCGAATCCCAAAGTTATAAAGAAATTATCAATAATTAGGTTTTTTTTTTATCTACATTAAAGGGCACAAGTAAAACACAGAATTTTTTTCTCCACATTTTAGTTCAATTAATTTATTCTTAAAAATCCTAAGCTCAATAATGTTTGTTCATTCAAATTGTTAACAAAAATATTTAATTAAGTAAAATAGAAAATCAATAATTCTTTACATTTTATAAGGTGCTAATTCCTAATCCATGATTATTGATTTGAAAATATTACAAAATAAATTAAATATTAACCTTTTCCAGATAATGGAAGTGAGTGTTTTGAATGATTTCTTTTTAATTCTGCTTTGCGGGCATAGTGTTTATCCAACTTAGAATAAGGGTTATTATTAGAATGTGGGTGTTCTTTTTTCGGCATCTTTCCATCGTAAGGTATTTTCAAAGATTCTGTTCTTCTCTCTTCTTTTCTTCTGTCTTTCAGCACATCAGAACTTGTCTGATATTTTGATTTCATTTTTCGCTCGTAATGTTCATCTCTATGCATTTGATGATGTGAATAAGATCTTGAACTAAGTGAAAAACCATTTTTAGCCTTGAGTTCTTCAATGGATTTTTTAGACCGACTTTGCTCCATCATATGAGTATATGGTGATATCTTAGCAGATTTTGAACCATCTCTAGTACGGGGATCACTTAAAGCCTCATTTTTTGTATTTTGATTTGTCTCAGGAGTCAAAATACTGGATTCTGATGATCTGGACTTACTAGGATAATTTTGACAGTGCATTCCTTTGTTAGCAGAAAAATTTTCCCTAGATATTTTTGATTTATCATTGCTATGAAAGAGTGAGCTATTTAATGTCGGACTTCTACTTGGACTAATAGGAGAATAGGCAGCATTTGTTAAACTACTTGTAACTTCAGGATTAGAAATTTCAACATGTTTAAAATTATGTTTGTTTTTATTTTCTCTTGGATCTCTTATAGAAACTGACAAAGATTTAACTCTCTCTGCTTTATCAGAAACATGCTTTGTTGCATTTGAGATTTGTTTACTAGTTGAATTTTTAAGTATGGAAGTAAGATTTTCTGAAGCATCGTGGTGGTGAGAAATTAAAATAGAAGGTATTGGAGATTTACTTGGTTGCTTTGCTTCCTTCTTATCAGGTGAAATTCTTTTTTCTTCTGATGCCGAATCCTTTAAAGCTGAAGCTATGATTGTTTTTATACGATCTTGAAAATTCGGAATAATCATGCTTTCTTGTATTCTTTGTACTTTAGGAGGGGTGGCTTCATCTTCCGATTTCGATTTTGAATCCTTCTCAGCATTTTGGGCTGCTTCTTTAAGAGCTTCTTTTGCTTTATCAATTTTTTTCTGTTCTACTGCTTTCTTTTGAGCAATCATATTTCTTCTATAACTGATGATTTCTTTGTGAATTTGTGTTTGAAGTTCTTTTCCTTCCAACTACAATAAAAAAATAATAGATTTTTAAATCAGAGATTAAGAAAAGTTATTGGTTTTGTTGTTTTGTTAATAATATTAAATGTACACTGATAAGAGTTTGAAAAGTAATGTATAAAAACACAAATCAAAGGCTAAAAAGTTCTTAAAAAGGCATACAGCCATTTCGGGACTTATTTATAGTTCGGGACTGTAACTTAGTTACTTAAATGAAAAATTCTGTTACTTTTCTAAACAAAAACATACAGCTTCTTGCACTTACGTACACAGAGCTATCAATATTTGCTCTAGCGACAATTTACTGCAAATTGAACTTTACATTAAAACAATCGCTATTGATAGGGGGTATTCCTCTAATTTAATTAATTCTATTTAAAAAAAACAATTCGCCAATCCAGATACCCTAAATCAGCAAGTTTAAATTTTTTGAATTCAATAATTTTAAATTTTTTCCTTTTTTCTCTACAACTAGTTTCAATGTTGTTAAAATAATCAAAAAAATTCAAGAATGTTTGTACCCCTGTTCAGAAAATCAGATTCACTAGCATTGTAATTGGGATATTTATCAAATTAATTGTCAATGTGGTGTCTTTATACACACGTTCAAGTACAATTTCAATTATTATTGTTAAAATAATAAAATAATTTAAACTAATATAACAAATAAAACCAAATGCCTTCCAAATAAAGTCATCAAACTAATATTTAAAAAACAAAAGCTCCACCTTTAACATAAACTGAACTGTTGTGGCTTAAGTATAAATTTAATGTGCAGGAAAATTTACATATGTGTAAGTCCAGACTCATTGAGAGTTTTAAAATTTTATATAACTTATACATTGATTGTCTTAGTCTTCAGTTTAACAACGTATTTATTAGGAAAACCAAATGTGATTGTGCTTCGTAAGAAAGCTTATATGCAATAAAGATAAAAAATATACATAAATTAACCATAGTATTGTTAATTTAAAAAAAATATATGTATGAAACATTGAAGTTTATGTATTAAAACCTAAAACAACCTAAAGTATTTCAACCTACCTTTTCTACACTTGGACCTTTCAGTTTTTTGTATTCTGATTCTAAACTTGATATTTCTGATGAAAGTTTACCAACTTCAGTTTTAAATTTCATATAGTCCATAGTATTTTGTTTGACCTAATATTTTTTTTAGAAATGCACACAATTAACATTTGTAAAATTATATATACATACACAAATAAAATAAAAAGATTAAGCATATATTCAGTCTGGAAGTGGAGTGTTGGTGCAAAAACTTCATACTAGCTATATCAAAATTGAACTGTGTATAAATTTTATCTTAAATGATAATATTGAAAGCTCAATCCAGACTTTCTTTCAAAAAATTTCATACAGTACAATTTTATTATTATTATAATTATTTCAATACTAGTTAGGTACTATTAAGTCACAAACATCATTCATAACCAAAATTTAACATTGATAAATATGAATTGAATCTGAATAAAAATCAAGCAAGTTTCATAAACAAAACTTTAGTTTTAAAGTCAAACTTTAGTTTTTTGTTAATATAAAAACCTGTTCACATATTATGAGATAATTTAAATTTGTAAAAAAATTGAATCCATTTACCTTTAATAAAAAGTCATTGGAGTGATTTATTGAACTACCAAAAACTGATATGCGATCTTTAAGTAATAACACTCCTTCTTCTTTCAAGTCATTGACAATTTTCTGCAAGTAGCATGAATAGTTTTGAAGATTTTTACTGCGCTCCTACAAAATAATTTGTGAATATGATTTTTGTTTCAATATGGAAGTAATTATAAAAATCAGACAATATTAGAGACTTAATTTTAAAAATCTTAACAAGTGTCAATAAAAGAAGAATTAGAAACTGTATAATTATAGCTGCATTACAGAAAATACTATAAGGTAACAATACCTTTTGCTTTGCAATTTCATTTTGTAATTGAATTTTATAGCTTCCAGATTTCATGTAAGAGACAAAATCAAGCATCATTTTTTTCTGCATTGCCAAAAATGTTTCAAATTCATCAGGAGGAGAATTTTCATAGACATGGTCTTTAACAACTGGTGTGCAGGTTGTACCAAGTTTTAAATCAATGCATCCAGTCCCAGGAGAGATATCTAAAAAGAAGAAACAAAATGTATATAAATTAATTTTTTACATAAAACTCTTCTTTATAAATTTAATAATGTAAATAACGAAAATTAATGTTCCCAAAGAAGAATATTACCTGCATTAGCTGTGCTAAGAATGGTTTCAGCATGAAGTAAATCTAAGCCCGTAAACTTCAAAGGCTTGGTACGTTTTCCTTTAGCGGTATTCTTTTTGGGCCTCCCAGGTCCTCGTTTCCGTTCAGACCTTCGAAGTTTTCTAGGGGGTTTAGCAATTCCATCATTTGAAACGCAATTTCTCTTCACTGGCTCTGGAACAAATAATTGTAATTTGAATACATAATGAAAATAAGCAAGCAATGTTTTGAATATAATGCATTGTGCTTTGTTTCCATATAAAGTACACCACCATACAAATATCAATCTTTGTTCTATCAATGATCAAAAAAGGGTTCAATATTATAAAAAAAAAGAAATTAGTTATTTATAAATAATAAATATTACCATTCTCTTCATTACTATCCAAGCAACTGTTGTTTAATGAATGTGTTTTAACAACTTTGTTGCTACACCAGTCACGCCAGACTTTTCTAGTTGTGGGTCCAGATGTTGAACCCTCTTCCTTTGAGTCATTAGATGAAGAATCCAAAATGCAAGGATTTGAAAGTCCATTTTTGAATCTTCTTCCTCTCCCCCCCAGAGGAAGTTCATCCTCCTAAAAAAAAATAAATATGTGGTTGATTTCTTACAAAGGTTAAGGACAGATGAAGTTGGAAAAAAAGTCAAATTACATTTAAGTAACCATCTCCATCTAACCTCTCCAAAATGACAATCATATTTAAAATTTTTAAAAAATCTGATTTCCCATTTTAAATGGCATTGGTTTTAGTATAAATGCAACAAAAAAAATTCCAATTTCATTGTCCATCAACAATAAAAATAACGTTTCATCAGTAAATAAAAATATTTTTTTAATGTCATATTGAGTAAACAGCTTACTCAGTGAAATTAATGTGCTATAATTTTATTCCAATGAAGCACAACAAGTGAAAATAAGATTTACTACTTTTTTTTCTCTCAATGCACATACTTTTCTTATTAACTTTATTAATTTTATTTATTTTGCAAGTTAATGTTTTAATCATGTTAAATATATACACCAGCATGATTAAAATTAAAAAGAAAAAAACAAAAAATCTAAACACTTAAATAAGTATAATTAGTATTCGATACAATGAATCGCAATGGCAAATTGTAGAGTATTTAAAAAATAAAACATTTTGCCCAAATACATATCACTGTGTGGGGAAAAGTGGCATATCAAACAAATATGACATTTCCATTTAAAAATTACTAAAATATTTGAAATTGGAAAATCTAGCAATTAAGGCAACTTTTAAAATAATTACTAATGCAGTTTAGATACAGCTGGTATATTTTTTTTTATTTTGTAATGTAATGGAAAAGATAATTTTCAGATGATTTTACCGAAAAACTATTTTGGAGGATGGGTCACTTTTCGGTGCATGGAGCGATTTAACACTCTAAACTAAAGTTGAATTAAAACTATTTTAAAATCAAACGAGAAAGAAAATATTTTACATGATTATTAGTTAACATACTTTTTTAATATGTGAAACATACCTTTATCTTAGGATTTTTCATTCTTTCAAAATAGTGTTCAAGCTAAAAAAAAATTTCAATAATTTTTTGATGAATACTGTATAACATTTATTTTTACACATTGCATTAACAATAAAGGTTTCAATAAAATACAATTTAATAGAGCTGTAACTTTAAAAATTATACATTGATGTAATTAATATATATTTTGTAAATATCAAAAAAGTAAATAATAAGTTAATGTAACACTTATAACTTTAAAAGATTTTAAACAGAATATTTCAATGTATTAAAAACAAAAACAATAGATTTTTAACAATTTACAATTTTATCAAAAGCATATAATTTTGTATAATATCTTTAGTTACACAATTGAGATAAAGGTTTTATAAAATACTAGCTTACCTTTGTTCGATCAATTGTGTGTAAAAAGTAGCTCACAGGCTTGCCGGTCCATGAAACGGACCCTTTTTTTTCTGGCAAGATTTCACGGACATTCATGATTGTACCAATATCTGCAAAACATTTTGAAAGAACTTAGGTTTGTGTATGTGCGTTAAAAACAAAATATCAACACCAGATTATGATAAAGGAATACTAAAATAGTGTTTGCAGTTAAATTGGATTGTGGGCCTAAAGTCAAGTAGCCAAGAAAATTAAATACTATTTGGAAGATAAACCTGTATTTGTCCTTTTAATGTTTTATTATTCATATGTTTTATTATTCATATTATCCAATACTTACCACTGAGATTACGATCCGTTATGCGAAAATTTAGTGGGCAGAAAGCTTTTGATGAAACAACACGAGCTTCATCTTTTATATCAGCAAAAATCAGTTTCAACTATGGAAAATAAATGTAATTTAAACAAGTTTCATTGGTAAAAAAAATGATTAAGGAAATATGCAACAGTTTTGTTTGGATTCATAAAAAGAGTATGATATTTTACAAAGAACTTAAGAGATTAACATATTACATAATAAAAATACATTGGAATGTTAACTTATGAACTCCTTTAAGATACTACAAGCATTAAGCAAGCATATTAATATAGAAAATATCCAGAAATTGATATTTCCTGGAAATGATCTGCATTAATACCAAAATTCCATGCTTTGAAAAAGACCCATATACATGAGGAAGACCCATGTGCGTGAGGAAGAAATTAGATATTAGTGAGGAAAAGACAACCTGTAAAATGTTAGATAATAGCAGTCAAAAATAATATTCTCAGTGATAGTAAGATGTTTTACAAAGCAAAACGAAAATATTTTTTAATGAACATTTAGCCACACATTGACAGTAAAAGAGTTTAAAGGAAAACAAAAATAGATAGGAAGTTATGAAACAAATATTTTTTTGTTGCTGAGCAAAAAGTATTTGCAGTTTTAAAAAGTGTAACATTTTAATTGAATACAAATATCACTGTTATAAATTCATGTTACCTAATGGGGAACTTGCATGTATTTTTTTTATTCTTTTAAAATAATCTCTATGCGACTCTAAGAACATCAGCATTAATTTTACCTCAAACCGACCATTAGTTTATTTTTAATTAATTTTCAAAGTTTGTGCTTAGCCCCACCCCTTAAAAACGCTGCCTCCGGCCTCCCCTGCCGGCATGACGTCAGTCGACGCAACTAATCCAGCCAGAGATCGGCGGCCGCTGTGTTTTGTAAATATCACTCTTCCTAATGCTTTTCTTATCGCCTCTAATCCATTAAAGTTATGTAAGTTCTGGAAAATATTAGTGCATACGAATGTTGCATAGTACCTTGTTGTAATAGTACCACAAAAAAATTACACAAATAACGTTTTTTTTTAAATAAAAATTAAATGCAATAAATGGGACAAAAAAATCAATTAATTATAGAATTCACTTACAGATTCAATCAATTAATTATAGAGTTGAATTATAAGTACAAATACATAAAATTACATAATATAATTGCATAGGAATTTATTTTTTAACATAAGCCTGTTACTATTTAGAATAAAAATAGCTTTTTGCTTTAAATTCAAACGTTCTTGAACTATGTACTTCTCTACGTATCAACACGCATTTATTTTACAACCTAAGGAACATTAAAAACAGCTTTTCTAACTGGTTTTGCATGGTTCATTTACAACAAGGTACTATGCAACATTCGTATGCACTAATATTTTTCAGAACTTACATAACTTTAATGGATTAGAGGTGATAAGAAAAGCATTAGGAAGAGTGACATTTGCAAAACACAGCGGACACTGATCTCTGGCTGGATTAGTTGCGTCGACTGACGTCACGCGGGCAGGGGAGGCCGGAGGCAGCGTTTTCAAGGAGCGGGGCTAAGCGCAAACTTTGAAAATTAATTAAAAATAAACTACTGGTCGAATTGAGGCAAAAATTATGTCAATGTTCTTAGAATCGCATGGAGATTCATTTACAAAGGGTATTTCGCTATTTCCCGCCTCATGCAAGTTCCCCATTGAAAATCTGCTACTTAGAAATGGTTGAAATATTGATTAAAAGAATCCAAAGACAATATATAACTTACCATATGGTCCACTGTTGGCCCGAACGCGAAATTATTAACAAAAAGAAGCGTTGAATTTAATAATGTTTCTCTGTGTTCATTTGAAAGAAAATCCCCTTTCAACAATTCATATTCGCCAAATTTTTTTCCATACCAGAGCATCCAGAAACGAAACTTTTTATCCATTTCCTATGAAAATAAAAATATAATTATACTAGAAATGAAGTTGTGTGTAATACAAATGTCAAGTTAAAAACAGTAATAAATGCCTTTCTCTCTTTTTAGTATTTCATGGCATGAAACACACATCGTTATACATAAGATAGCTTTAAAAATAGTCAGGCATTTAAAAAAAATGATTAGGATGTTGTGAAACAAGCAAGTTACTTTCTTCAAACAAAATTGGAAACTAAGAAACATTGTGATATCAGATTATGAGATATTTAAGAGAAGATAAGGAATTTAACTTTTTTTTATTGGTTTCAATTTTATTTTTTGGTACATTGCTTGTCATAGATAATAGCCAGATATAAAATAAACTAGTTGTAATAAAGATAATTCATACTTCTGCATATTTTGCGGGAACATCAGCTTTTTCAATGCCAACACATTTCTTACATGGTGTACTAGCAGCCATTTGTAGGACAACCGAACCAACCCCTGAAATTGCAATGAAACAAAGGTACATTATAACGAGTACATAGAAAAAGAACTGTCTACTACAAGTATATGAAAATAAATAAAAAAGAAACGCATCTAAACTTCAGTATTTCAGAACTTTATCATATTGTGGGTAAGTTTGTTTAAATTTATAACAAAGGCCAAAAGTTATGAAAAATTTATATACTAATTGGAATTAAGAAAAAAAAGAATATAACTGTTGCAAGTTTCAAGAATTTTTTTACTTGCCACTTCCTAAATCTATAAAGACATCATGTTCAGAAATGTCTAGTTCCGATACCATCTTTGTTATGAACTCAAAGGATGTTTCTCCATAGACCTGAAAACGTAAATATAGCTTAATCAAAACAATTTAAACCATTATAATTCAAAAGAGCAAAAAATTATTATTTTATTTTTGTCATGATAAGATAGGATAAATTATACATAAATGTAAAAATCTAAACCGCCATCTACATTATTAAATACAAATTTTCAAATAACCATGCAATGCATCATTTCATAATCGTAAGTTGGTTTCTAGAAAACCATCAACAGATTTTTAACTGTATAAAATTGCCAAGCTATGTAAAGTATGTATATATATAAGTCAGAGGCTAACTCCCCACTTAGAGGAAGCCCCTCTTCCGCCTAGGAGGGGTAAACTAAATGATTTGTGTGTGGGTTGCATTTCTGAATAAAAATTAACTTTTTTTTCTGATGAAGCAATTGGGACAATCATAATTGGAGTATCATGATGATTGCTAAATCAGGGTATTACTGTAATATTAAAAAAAAAATCAATAAAAATGAGGGAAAATTAAATTTCTTTAATGAAACAATTTTTCTTACATAAACATATTGAAAAACAATTTTTAAATCATTAGATCCCGTTAAAAATTATGACCCAAAATTGAATTTATACCTCAGGAGAGAAGGGTTCATATTGATTTAATTTTTCAGGATCGGTTACTGCTTGGTTGTAAACTTGCTGCAAAATATGTCGTAGTAAACCATTACTGGGCTTCTTTTGTAGTTGGTCAGGTAAGTGCCTTGAAGTGCCTTTCCACTAAAATCATATTAAGTAAAACTACATCTTTTTCTTTTCGGAAAACTTCATAAAATCCACAGCCAACAAGTTATACATAAAATATACAATAATATTATCAATAAATTATGTTATTGAGTATTAATTAGGTAAAAAATCCTACAACAGGGAGTATATTTTTTAATGTGCATATTTATAATATTAAAAGTAGTGAAACAGTAAAAAAAAAAATATTTGCTTTTTTTTTCTTATAGTCTATTTTAACTGTCATACTACTGCACATTTAAAGGTTTTAATTTGATTCTCATGTTTATATAATATCTCATGTTTATTAAATAAGTATCCTTACTAATTGTAATATGCTGTCTATTGCTCTGTTAAATTTGTCACACAACTTTTTCATGCTCTCATAACTAGAAAAGAAACAGAGAATTTACTTCAAAATTAAGATATAGAAATAAATTAATTTGAATACTGCTACTCAGAATTTTTGAATAAAACAAGTAAATAAATTAAAATGTAATCCACTAATTCAAATAAATAATGAACGATTTTCACCCTTTGATGGCAATCAATTAATGAACCTTGTTGGGAAAATTATATGTTTCAAATCCTTTCTTGTAGTTAAAATAACACCAAAAAAATATATAATAGTGTAAGTCCTGACAATTCAATTTTAGTAGTGAATTAATTTGACTGCTATCAAAGATCCAATTTCAAAACTAGGGAAACAATTATGAGAATATCGGTCAAAATAATTTATGAAAGAATCGGACATAAAATAAATTTTGGGAAAAGTTGGCATAGTTAAAGATTTCAAGGTTTTTTTTTCTCCAATGGGGCTGCAATTTTGGCGGTCAAGCCTTTGCATACTCGGCATAATCCACAGAACTGAGAGCCATTTTTTTGTGGCACCATCTAGGCGACTCTCGCTACCAATTTTGACGTGCAGATTACAATGAATCTGAGCTCTCTGTGGATGTTAAAGTATGCCGAGATTTAATATTGCCGAGAGAATCCAAGCCGAATGGCCCTCCAAGGATCTTTTACAAGCCACATAATCATGATATGACATGCGTGCCCAAGATTTTCCCATCCAGAAAATCCGACGACTCAGCCGGGGCTCGAACCCGCGACCTTGGGCTTACGAGGCGGACACTATCAGCCACTGAGCCCTTAAGATTTCAAGTTACACACACTTATTTCTCAATTATAAGATCACATTTCGACAGTGATTTCTAAAAACGAAATAATAAATAAATTTCAGCTTTCAGATTTAATGTATAAATAAAATCTTCCTCTTTTCCAGGCCAACCCAGGCCCAATTTCAATGTCAACGATATCACCACCTAAGAATAATTCCCAAGAGTTATTCAAAATATTCATTACACAATAGTACATCTCGAAATGAAACAAACATAATTGGTTTGTAATATAAATTTATACCTTTTGGTGTCATAGTCATGAAGAACATAATTTTCCATAGCCAATTTAAGTTCCGGAAAATCTTCACACACCCATCTATAAAAAAGGTTTTTTTATTTTTAAAGTTAGAATATCATTACTATCAATATAATTAAAACCACATTTTTCATGTTTTAAGTACCTGCTAGCATTAGTTATTATTTTTTCTTTCAAAAGATGCAATTTGTTTTTCATTAATTGTGATTCAAATGCTTTATGAGCTAACAACAAATCTCGAATTAGATATAATTATAAAAAAAAACTGATATTTTATTATTATTTTTTATTTATGGTTTTATTATTATATTTTAAACATTTCTGTTAACATATTACTTTTACTATAGTCTTTACAATTGATCAGTCCCATAGAGCTTATGTATTAGTTTTGAAATTGTAACCTTTGCGAAAGTCTTGCTTTGACAAGTAAACAGTTTTTCACAAGATATGTGAATTGTCCTAACATTAAAGAAAACAAATTTGAAAGGTAAATAGCATACGGTTATTTAATAATTAATTTATAAAATTCATAAATTATAAATAAAACACCAGATTATATTTTCCCTTCAAATTCCTTTTATTTTGCTGTTATGAGACTTTTACCTGGTAAAAAAAATGCTGACATGGCAAAGCAATACTTTTGCAGAGGTTGCGATTCCAAAACAATGCATTAGCTCAATGGGACTGACCATCAAACTTAAGGTAACATTGCACCAGAGCACTCGTAAGCTAAAATATTAATAACTTCTAAAATAGGAAACATTTATTTAAAATTAAATCTGATCTAAAGCGCAAATCCTAAAAAAATCAAAATAACAGAGGATCGTGTATAATCGTGTTTTATGTTGATTTCACATAAAATGCCCAAAATCGAATTTTTCCATCGGCCGATTGCTGATGGGACAGATTATTTTTTTAACAATAGGTACACATACGGAATCAGCCCATCAGCCAAAAAGCGCTATCAGTTGAGCCTTATAACCCTCTGAGGGCAAAGCACATGTGTAAGATTAAAACTCCTCTCCACTGCATGAGATTTATATTTTCAGCAAATTATTTAATAATAAAATGTTTTTAAATATTTATATATTTATGATATAAATAGTTTTAAAAAACTTTTTAATTAAAAATATTTGAATTTAATTAGTTTTTACAATGTTATGTGTTGCCGGGAAGAACTTACAGTCCCTAGACAGGTTTATATGCTTATTATATCCATCAGATGGTTAAATAGAAGGATATTAAATAAAATATTCTTTCTTTTTAAGTGGAATAAGAATCAAGGAAGTATCAAAAAGCTTATCTGAAAACTTAATCACACACAGAAAATGGTTTCCAAATTTAAAAAATAAATAAAACAATTGTACATATTTTAGACTTCTATAGCTATAATATCTTTTTATGTAGTTAAAAAAACACTTAGTTAGCCCAAAGTAGATGAAAAAATAATTTTAAAAAAAGGCGATTTTGTATTATGGAACCCCTATCGTTATTTTCCAAAATTTAAACAAAAAATGATTTTTTCTTCTTAGTTTGGTATTCTACAACTTTTGAAAAGTATGTACGTTAACTGCATTTTACACAACTATTTATCAAATCATTATCAGCATTAAGTATTTCAATTCAAATAAATTATAAAAAAAAATTATATTTTGATTGTTCATGAAAATCATTGGTAGTAAAGCAAATCTATTTGAAATATTTATCTTAAGGATTTTCAATATTCCAATGGACAATTTTTTTATCATTAAATATACAAAATTAATACACAATTCCTACTAAAAAATATATTTTAAGTTAGGATTTATCTAATATCATTTAATTATAAAATACAAATTTAATACAGACAAAGTAAAACTCGCCAAAATAACTGCCGACCTATAAACGGCTTGTGTAGACAAGAATGTCCGACGAATAATACCCCTTGAGTGCACGTTAAATATGCTCCAAAGTCCCATCGCTGCGTACTATGCCGCCCTTAACGGTTGCGTTGGGTGCCTACTCAGGTGTAGGCTCGTCACTTGACTGTGGTTCTAAATTACGTCGCCCGTCGCCACTAGCCCTCGTGTAGCTCTAATACAACAATAATTCAAACTAACCTAATCTATTTAACTCAATTAGTTTTTAAATAAGAAAAAAGCCAGAAACGTGATGCAATCACAAACAGTTTAAATTGATCAAGACGTAGTTAGCGCCAGTGACACTTACAAGTAGAAAGAATAATAGTTTATTGACAGGGTTTTTTTTTGTAGTTAAAATTAACTATTTACTTATTAACTTCACTAAATTCCCCTCCCCTCTAAAATTTTAACATTACAGTCTGTGTTATTGGCTCCCCCCTCCTTGTAGGCACCCCTGAAATTAAACAAAATGAAATGTCTTACAACACTTTAAAAATTGTTTATAACTTGCTATTATGAATTCTGTTTCTTTATTGTGTAAAAGATGGTGCTACTAAAACAAGTTGAGTAATATTGCATTTTGAAAGAATTTGTTTTGAAAATATTATAAATAGTATTGTTATTTTTAAATAATGAATACATATTTAATTTAGAAAGGATATATTGATTGACAGCATCAGTTGATCATTGAAATTTGTTTGATCAATCATTGAAACACCTTTAAGGTTTAAAGAAATTTTATTCATGTTGTAATTAGCTACGCTAAAAAAAGTTACCTCCAGTGATTACTTCGGCCCTTATTCACCCTAGATAATCGATTTTTTTTTAGCCCTAACATTCTGAATTGATTGCATGACGGAAAATTTTCATAAAGAGTTGTCTTCATATTAAAAATGATATCAACTTTAAAAAATTTCAATAGCAATACCCCATTTTGAATTCATATTTCAAATCTATGACAAATTTCAACACAAAATACCAAGTTTAGTTAACTTTTAAGCATTATTGCTAGAGTTATAGATACATGGAAGGGGGGGGGGGGGGGGAGTTTACAAGCCATAATGTTTAATGAGTTGCACATAAAAATAATCCCACACATTAAAATTTTTAAGATAAAAAACTTACTGAGTAGTATTTACAATAAATTCTTAAAATACCACTTTGGTGGTATTTAAAAGGTTTTTTTATATGTTTAAATAATAATTATTTTTTAATTATGAATAGAAACCCTTTAATTTTTTTTACAGAAATGAATTCAGGACAAGGAGTTAGAGCAAAATCTCATTTTTTAAAAAAATTCATTCATAATTTATTGAGTGAATCACAAATTACTTTTTAATTACCGCTTAGAGGGGTGTACATAAGATTAAATATAAACTTGATTTAAAAAAAAACAAAAAGAAGGAAACATTGAAACAATTACATTGTAAATTGTATAGTATCTTACAACAGGCACCTTTAAAATAGATTCATGATGTTTAAGGATTTCTTTCTGCATTTGTTTCTTAATAAACATTTTTAACAACCAAAATGAGAAAAAAAAAATATTTAACAAATACTTTTGCACTTCTGAATATGAATAAATATTAAGTCTGTGATAACTAAGAAAGTGTTTATTAACCGAATATATTGCAAGAAGTTTTCAACTATTTGCTTAACTTAAAACTGTTAAAAATTAAAAACCAACTCAGAAATATTTGCAAAATTAATAATTTTTATTCTTTTGTAGGAAAAAAATTTCAATAATACTCACAACATCCATAAAAAGAAATTCTAGTGTTTCATGATTCAGTGGCCCAACATTTAAGAATCCTTGGCATACACAATTTCAAAATGTTATATATTAAATAATTTAACATTTTTAAGTATTCTGAATAAATAAACTTGTTATCAGGGGGAAAAAATCATAGGACTTCAACATCATTGACTCTTCATTACTCTTAGGACCCCTCAATCAAAATCCTTAACCTTATGTTTCTTTTTCTCTACCCCCCCCCCCCCCCCCCTTCGATAAATTTACAGATTACTACTATTGTACTTTTGGAAATGGTCCCCCAAAGGTCATCAAGTGATAAGATAAAATAAAATAACTCATCAAATATTCATTCAAAAGTAACATAAACATAACTTTTGGGGTTGTCGAGGATGTTTAACGTTATTAAATTGGATAGATATTAAGATTGGGTGTTGCTATTGGAAACTTTTTAGTACTATTTTTTACATGAAGACAGCCCCTTAAGCAAATTTGAGTTATGCAATCAACTCATATTGTTGTGGATCAACAAAAACAAAAAGGTCCGATTCTCTAGGATGTATAAATAACGGCTGAAACAACCACTGGTGATAATTTTGTGCAGCTGTATCCAGTACCCAAAATGAACATTATTAAAAATTATTTTGAATTAAAAAAAAAATTTCACCACAAGATGAACATATTAAGTTTGATTAAAAGTAATTACAAATTAATATTAGAAAAATGCATTGAGTAAGTTTGACCACTTCCTTTTTTGGAAAAAAAATAACAAAGTTTCTTTTATTAAAACACATTTAAAAAAATAAATATTTAACCTCAAAAATATCAACTACACACTTTTCTAAAAAAAATATCATTTAAAAAAAATATGAAAACTAAGTAAAAGCAATTTATTAATTTAACCCATATATTGTCAAAAACTTAATAATTTCTCTTAAACTACCGAAATAACTTTTTTTTTATTTTAGAAATGCAGTTTCACTCCACAAAAAAAAACTATAGCATTATTATTTATTTTTTAAGACTTAGTGTTAAGTATAACCCATGAACTTGGCATAAATCTACAAATTGGTATAATATCAACAATCAAAATAATGCAACCTAATTGAAAATATAGAGAGAAAAATTACAGAAATGTTTGATTTCCTAATTTTAAAAAAAATTTAACAAAACAAGTTCTTACATAAATAGATATAAAGTTTGCGCAATATTTGGATTCACAAAACTAGCACCATAAGAAATAAAAAAAATCAATAATAAGGTGAAATTTATTACTCAGGTACGCCAAATGAAATCGCCTCTAGCCTAATAAAATCAAATATACCTATTTCAAAAGTTTACTTTTGCACACAAAAAGTTTTGGTTCCATACATGGTCAATAGATGGCATCACCATAGAACTGACTATTTAGTTGATATAAATCCCATTGGAACTAAGCAATAATTTGCCAAAAAAATATTTCTACGAAATAAAATTTAAAACTCGAGAAAATGTTGAGAAAACCTTATTAAATCATGAAAACATTTGCATGTTTTGTAAATTACACTTTAAGATTGATGTAGCTGAAAACGCTCAAATAGAAAATTGAAAATGTCTTGATGCAAAAAACGTAATACTATTTCATTTTCAATATTTAATGAACATTAAACTTAGTAGACTGCGTGTTTAGTTGACACACACTGCCTACTAAAAATGTTTATAAAATATGAGAAATAAAAACTTTTTTTTTAAGTAAGAGAAAACAGAAAAGGCAATAAAAAATCAGTTTCGTTCCAAAAATAACGTGAGAGCTTAAGAAAAATAAAGTATCAAGAAAATCTACAATATCTGATGTTAAAATTTATAATTATATGCAAAATGAAAGCCTTGCAAGTTAAAAAGTTTAGCAACTATAAATTCTATACCTATCCTTGACTGACGAAATCAAAATGAAAGAAAAAACAAGCCATGTATCTATTGTCTAAAATATAGTATATTTTCTTTAAATGCTAATATAACTTAAAAATAATTTAAAAAATCAAAAAATAGACCCTTTCAAAATAACAAGCGATAGTAAAAATACAACAATGACTACATAAACAGTACCTACATAACGGTTCAAATATAAAAAAAATTACGTAATAAACAATAGACTGATTCGATTATTTCATGGGGAAATCAACTAAAATACGATTTAACCACGACCTTCTCTTATTTTCATTTTATATTAAAGATTTATGTTTCTGAAGTTCAGATTTAGGAGGAAGTGGTATTACAATTGTTTTTCTTATTTTAGAAGTTATTAATTTTTGGCTTACGCGAGCTCGCTGGTACGATTTTTTCGCAAAAAGCAACCTTTATTTTTAATACGAAAATTCGGCACACGCAAGTAGCGGGCTTGACGTTTCTTTTTCGTGGATCGGCCATTGTCATGGTCAAAAATAAAAAATAAATACGTAAAAATTTGATTGATTGATCTGTTATGAACTAGAAGAAGAAAAAAAACGATACTTTACTGCAATTACGCTAAAAACTAGAAAATATTACGAGGCGTTAAATCGACCGATCCGTCCTGAACTAATTCTCTGAAAATAACAATACAATAAGGCGATTCGATTCCGAAAACTAGCAAATATTACGAGGCATTGATGATTCGTTGGACGATCTGTCCTGAACTAAAAACTTTAAAAATAACGAAACATTACTGTGGTTATGCTGAGAACTAGAAAATAGTTCGAGGCATAGTCTTGACCAAAACTCCGTTGCGATCTAATTTGAGCGCAAATAGAAATATAAAATATTTGGGTTTGAAAAATTTCAGGATTTTTCACTATCATAAACAGTGGCTTCCATCAGCATTGAGAATGTTTTTCAAAGATGCTATATTTTTATTTACAAATGCATACCTGGCAGACATTTTATTTTCTCAAAAACTAAAATAACTAAAGAATATTTCAACAATACTTTTAAAAAATCATCTCTTGTGTGTATATCTATATAACCTATTATTAAGAACTTTTGATAGAAATGCTGAAATAACATAAAAACATTTCCACCCTTAAATGAAGATAACATGCTTTTTTTATTGATAAAAATAATTTATAAATTGTTTTTTATTAGAATTTATTATAAGCAGTAAATCATAATATTTTGTATTAATGAAACTTAGTAAGAGTCCATTTTCTTAATTCCTTTATAGAGTTTTGTAAGGTTTCTAGTTGAAAAACTATATTAAATATTTCGTCTCATAATTTTTTTAAACGTAATTTTATAGTTAATGAACAAATGATTTGTAAAACAATACCTTTAGACTAAAATTTGAAAAATTGTAATAAAAAAAATTCAAAAGAGTGAGAAACGTTTGTTTGCATTAAAATGTTAGCCGGTTTTGTGTCTGCACTATTTTTATAGAAATGATATTCGAATAAATTTAGTTATATCGCGAAAAAAAACCTTGACTTTTAACTATGAACCAATAAATAAAATTAAACGGTTATCAATATTTTTTTAACAATTAACCACACAATTTGTTTACATTAAAAAAATTTCTGTGAGTATGTATTCGATTATTACTTACATAATGATCCGAAAAAATAATGGAAAATCGGATAAAAATAAATAATTAATCAAATATTGCTGTAAACAATTAAATAAACTAAAACGATGAGAAATTTATTATCAATTATAAACAATTCTTTAACCATTACAAAGTTTCAAGAAAATTCAAAACTAATTAAATAAAAAAAATATCTCACCTGATGGTATCAACAATTTCCGTCGCCCTGTCATATTTATCCTAAAAAATAAAAGCAGGACTTATTGAAGGATCAATATGCATGCATTTGATTCCTTTATAAGAGAAGTATTAGATGTAAACATGCAATTATATGTAAACATGCAATTATATGTAAACATGAGTCTTTTTTTTTTTACCGATGTGGTTAATGGCCATTGATAAATCGCTGGCTCTCCTCCGCATGGACTATGAAGCCTAAGCTCCATAACCATATCCACTTTCGGGAGCTCTCTCGATGCACCTTGATTATTAAATAAACTTTAAATATCCATAGTTTTTCTGCCCATCCCAATTTTATCAGAGACTTTCACATCACACTCTTCCTGAACCATTCATTACACATCCTGCCGAAGCGTCTATCACGTGATGGTGGGAAGAAAATATCATTGGCCGTTGGGCTAGTAGCTTTCCCTCAGAGCACAGTCGAAGTTAGCTTCACAGTAACAAAGAATTTTCGAAAATTTATTACTTCATTCATTCCGAAACTAACATGAAAAATCGAGAAAATGAAATAGCAAAATTAAAATGACTGTAAAAGGGACTTTAGATCGAAAAAACGTATCGATTTTATAGGGAACCAGGAACATTTTACAGCTGTTTTAGCATTTTTACTTTAGAGAAGAAAATGTTGACGATAAAATTAAAAATTATCTCACAATACACTAGTTCGAGAAAAAGGACATAGTTTTCAAACTTGAGGGTACTGAAAGTTGAATTTTAAAACTCCTAATTTGAGAACATGGATACAACCCGACTATTTATAAAACAATAGCAATAATTTGATTAATTGAAATAAAGTTAACCCGGAATATCTTAAGTGAATAAAAATTTCTTTTTTTCTGATCCGTAGTAATGTTAACGAATTATTTAATTTTATATTAGTTCAGTAAGATGTGTTATAGCGTTGTACATCAACAAAATATAAATACCATCGAAAAATATCTTAAACTCGTTATATGTGTAGGCAACTAATGCTATATTTAATCGCTATTTTAAAATGCTTAAATACTTAGAAAGAATAAGAATAACATTAGGTAAATGGGCACTAGTTTTCAAAACATTAAGGACAGGCTACTTTTCGTAAAGACATACCTTCTAACAGATGGCGCACTAATATTTCAACGGTTCAAGCAAACCAAACAACGAACAGCTGTAACCTTATATTTAAACTCTCTCTCTCTCTCCCTCCCTTTCCTTTATCTTTTCTTTCCAAAACAATCTCTCTGCAACAGCAAAATTATTTTATAAAGCTTTGAGAGTCGGAATTAGTAATAAATCATCAGTGTGTTTGTAAGGGTTGGGGATTGGTATGAAGAAGAAGGGAGAGGGAGGGGGGGGGGGGGGGAGCGAGTGAATACAAACTTTATGTTGGTTAGAGATAATCGAAGGATCAGCTTTATGTTTTGAACTAAAATATTTTTGAAGCATTAAAATATCGAATTGTGCTATTCTGGCTTTGAAATATACAACTGAAGAGTAGCATCGCAGTAGCGTGACAAAAGTGTTATAATTAAATCTCTCATTCATTATTTATTAAAAGGAAAAAACTCCTATTTTTCAATTAACACCAAAATATTAGTTTCGTGTCAGTTTTGTTGGAAATTTTTATTCTTTGCAGTTTAACTAAAACGACTAATAAATTTTAATTAAACTTTTTAGACAGCAAATTTTAACAAAAATATATAAATTATAACAAAATATTTTGTATTAATTGGCATTTTCGTATTTGAGTTTTACTTTAGAAGTTTGTTTTTTAATATGAACTTTATTTGAACAAAATATATTAATTTATAACAAATATATTAATTTATAACAAATATTTAATTTATAACAAATATTTAATTTATAACAAATATTTAATTTATAACAAAATGTTTTTAGAATTTAAACAAAATTATCATTTCCCATTAAGTTTATAGGAGAAGACTCTCTATTCATAGCACACAAAGCATTAGTACTAGTATTTAGACACTGCTAATCGTCGGACCCGAAAAGGTTAAAAACACATTTGTTTCTAATAGTCGTAAGTTGCTTACCCTTTTAAAGTAAAGGAACCAATGTTTTTTATCCAACAATTTATCCTAAATTACAGAATCAGTGAAATAGGTCGACTCTGTAAAAGTGTTTTTTCAACTGTAGTTCATTTATTGAGGTAAAAAGTGTAATCTAGGGAGAGATAAGACTATTCATTAATTTACCCTAAATTTGATCAAATACAAAATCAATAAAATCTGCCGGTACTCTAAAATGGTTTTCTATACGCTAGTTCCATACGTAGATTAGTACATTAACCATTTTGCATATTCAACAGTTTACCCTAAATTTGCTCCGCTGGGAAATCAATAAAATCTAGCGACACTGTAAAAGGGGTTTCTCAACGCTAGTTCATTCGGTGGGAGAAAATGCAAATCTAGGGAGAGATTATTAACCTTTTTCATCTTCGTTCAAAGGGTTCAAGGACGGGTAGCTTAGTCTTAATGGAAGAAGTTAAGAAGCCTGGGCGAAGATTTTTTTTATGAATGAACCAATAAAAAGGCTTCGACAAATTGAAGCGGACAATGACATGTCGTTTTTAACCGATCTCGATTGGACATCAGATGTTATGAATTTTGAATTGGCGATGTCAAAGTAGCTTGCGTGCATTTTTTGTATTGCAAGGTTATATTCTAAATTATTAGTATCAGATAAATGACATTTAAATAAATGCCGTCAAATGTGAAAAGTCCTATTCATAGGTAAATTACATTTCAACAATTGCTATCAATACGAAATATTATAAGACTTTTAGAAATGCGCAATTTTTGTTTGCATATATATTTTTTTAAATAGTATTTTAATTAGTTTATAAGAATTTACGTTTTAACAAGAAGTTCTAAAAAGAAGTAAAATAGCCTACTTTCCTGTTACATAAATACTTACTGGAATTCTTATCGGAAAAGAAGTAGTTTTGTAACAATAAATGCTATAATTTAAACTTCGAAAAACCAAAAACTATTTTCATTAATTTTCTTTCGCAAATAAAATTAATATTATTTATAGTCTGCTTAATTTATTTGTATTTCGAAGAATAATTAAATATTATTAATAACAAAAACATGAAACTACTCCAAATTACACGAAAAAAAAATAAGAAATGTAAATTAAAACTAACCAGAATTTTGTGCAAAAATATAATGCCTTGCCACTTTTGTAGTAAACAAATAATGAACCAATCAAAGAATCATTATAAGACGTCATTCCAAACTGATTTATGACAAAAATAATTTTTGCTTCAAATATGATTTTTAAATCAAGTTTATTATGCCATTGTTGATGTGGCAACAGCGATTCAAATGGCTTGCAATTAAATTTCAATGATAATTCAAAGGGGAACCAGCCGTCAGGCAGTAGACAGATGTCCGTCCGGACGTACAGACAGACGGACAAAAAGTATGAAAGTTGGATCTCTTAGGCCAGACCTTTAAAAAAAAAAAGAACTCTTAAGAACCGACGGATAGAACCGATATTGGAAGGTAAGGACGGACAGACAGACAGACGGACGGGCAGACAGATAGACGGACATCGTCAGCATGTCAATACCTACTTTTTCATTTTTTAAAAATTCTTTCGAATTAAAAAAAAGGAAAGTAGACTAAAAATAGTATTTAAAATCATTCTATTTATAAGACAAATTAAAATGTAACAGATGGCTTATTGAAAAGTTCTTGAAATTTTTATATTTTAATTATATTATCTCTTTTCATTTCCTTTTTTACTTTTCCCTTTAGTTTTTTTCCACATTTGCTTTTAATAAAATCGCCTTCTATATATTTTTTTAATTGTCACTATTCACTTAATAAAACAATCCCCTACCTGGAAACGCTATTAAATATTTAGTTTTCATCTTATAAAAGACATAGTTCAAAAATTGTGGATTCGACACATGCGAGTACTGTATCTAATCGACCTATTTATCTTATCCATGTAAAACAAATACATTCAATAAGGTTTTTTAAAAAAAAGGGGGAAAACCCTGCACAATATATCACCAGTGTATGCTTCCGATATTAGCGATAAAATTTAACAAATAGTACTGTATGTCTGTATATTGTGTAATCCAATAGAGTTCAACGCTTCAAAACCACTACAGGAAGTACACGGTATATAACGCCACTTTGCGATACTACATACTATCGCACTGTGAAAGAGGAAAGGCGACTATTTTCCTATTGGGTTAACATGGTAGAAGCGCCATTCTTCCACGTACGATATGACAAACGTAATTTAAAATGAAAGTGACTCACTGATAATTTTGGAAGCTTGTCTGAATACTTAAACTTTAACTATAAACAAATGCATTGACCTCGCCTGTTATCAAAAGTTTTAGCTCCTAAAAAACGGGTTACCCGTGTATGTTTTATTAAAGTAGCTTAAGATGCTCACAAACAGCTCGTTTATGTTAAGCAACATGATTTTTTCTAATCTATGTAGATCACATAAGGGTCATAAGGTAGTAAAAGAAAATTTAATTGATATCGCGAAATGCCGAAGCAAACGATAAACACTGCTGGATTCAGCAAAGTTAAAACAAATATCATCCATAAACTATATTAGTATTGCACTGGACAAACCAATAGCCGCATCTAAAAGTATGACTTGAAGCGTAAAAGAAATGGACGCTCCCCTACTTTTTTCCGCTCCACTTCAACCACTACTTCAAAGAAACTATAATCCAGAATATTATTCAGAATAAAGTCCAAATGTAGAAAAAATCTTTGTATATTGAGCTGAAAAATGACTCAGAAAATATATAAAATTGCCTGGGGTGGGGAACCCAGTCGGTTAAGGCATTCGTCTTGCATGCGGAAGGTCCCAGGTTCGGTCCGGGCATCGCCAAAATAACAGCCAACGGCCCGTGCAGTCAAAAATGTGCTATGAATAATAACCCGTGTAGAGGGAGTGCACGTTAAATATGCTCCAACGCTGAGTACGATGTCACCCTTAACGGTTGCGTTGGGTGTCTACTCAGGTGTCGGCTCGTCACTTGATTGTGGTTATAAATTATGACGCCCGTCGCCAATAGCTAACTGTAGCTCTAGTGCGACGTTAATTCAAACAAAACTATAAAATTGCCCTAGTTCCTGAAAAGCCATATTAAGAAGAAAACGATATGATCAAGTGACATCATATGAAGACTGATAAAATGATGACGAAATTCCGACACTATACAAAGTCATCTTGCTACAATAGTTAGGGTTTAGTTCGTACTGGCCCTCGCCTCTACCAAGCTCGGCCCTGCTTGAATACTCTAAATTCTGCCTTAATTATTATCAAATCAAATTTACTTTCACTGTTTTAAGCTGGGTGCCGTTTACAGCTTCGTCAAATTCACACAGCCTAATATCTAAAGTAGATGTGAACAATCAACAAACACAAGGAGATAACTTAAGTAGCAAAACCTAGAAAGTGATAACACAAGTTTTAAAAAAATATATGATAAGAGAAAGGGAATCCAAAAAGTTTGACTTGACCCGGTTTGACCTCTCACGTTTAAAAATGTTGTATCTATTGATCAGAGGCTTATAAAAAGCAGGGCCATTGTTGCCATTGGAATGAGAAATAACGTTAAATTCATTTATTGAATTCAGCATCTTAAACCAGCTATATTCATCTTCTATTGCATGAACTTTTTTAAATAATGCCAACGTGACTTTATAAAAATTTCAAAGCTCCTACAACTATAGAACATATACAATAAAAAAAGCTATAAATACACGAAATAATAAACTCTTCTTTCGATTATCAATTTTTTTGTTTCATCTTGTATATTGATAAAATACCAAATGACATTTATTAAGGGGCCCACGCGAGAGAAAAATGCCACAAATAAATTTTCACCCCCCCCCCATTACCACTAGAGGGCTCTAATCACCATAGGTACCCAATGTCTTAAAAAAAGTAAATATGTGTTTCTATAATTGATATTCTAGAGTAAGATGATTATGGTGTCAATCGATACAAACGTATGTGCAGATTAGTTTTTCTGATGTAAACTAACTATACGAAAAAACGCTAAAAAAGAAGGCTACTAGTTAACTTTCAAAAGCTCAATTACACTGTTAAAAATTTGGTGCTAGGTTTCACCATGATATTGGTTGGTTTCACCATGATATTGGTTCCTAGTAGCTGCAACGGCTGAATGGTGAAATGTTTCTCCTTTCTTTCGGTGTTTGGTTGAACCATTTTTCTGGATTTGGAAACAAAAACCTGAGAAATGGTTCAACCGAATACCAAAAATATGGTGGAACGTTTCACCATTCAGCCGTTGCAGCTACTAGGAACCAATATCATGGTGAAACCAAGCACAAAATTTTTAACAGTGTATAAGAAGAACAAAAATTCTCAAATTTGTGAATAAAATGCATTATTTAATGTATGGTTCTAAAAATATTTTTTTAAAAAAAAATCGCAAGAACTTATAGATGTAGTTAAAACAAGAGGCTATAGTAAGACGCATCATAACCAGTTAAGTTTAAATGGTAAAAATAAAATGCAAAAAGAACCTTGGAAACACTGACTAAAAGTACCTACGCATTTACTGTTGAGGCGCCACTCACGGGGATTCAAGACGACGTTTGATTAAAATTCCTTTTTAATAGATAAGCGTAGCCTAAAAGTAATTGTTTGCACAGATCAAAGTAAAGCGCGCGTGTATCTTATGAAAATAGTTCTCCACAAGCCAATCTAGAGCATAAAAAAAATGTGTTTTGTGATGCGGTTTTGTTGAATCCTAAATAGGTTAAATGTTTTTACCTATCTTTTTTTCACTCTTATAAAAAAAAAAGAATATTTTAGCATTATGATTTTTTAAAACTATGATTTAACTATTAGTTACAATGACATTACAGCGCTTTGTTATCGAAAGACCATAAGCAAAATTAATGAAATTTAAATAATTAAACCAACATGAATTTGATATTGAACGACTAAACAGTTAATTTTTTCTGAAATCACGTGTCTTTTAAAAAAGACAAAAGAAATCCAATTTGTAAAGAAATCTTTTAAACATCGCAAAAGGGTCTTTAATTGCGCAATTTGATCATAACCACAAAAAGTTTTAAAAAATGATAATAATAAAGAAATATAATGCAAAAAATAAGTAAATAATTTCACACACGGTATTAAATGACACTTAACTTAACCCTTTAATGCATGATTTTTTTTTTTAATTTTAACTAAAGATGAAATATGTTTTGATCTTTGATGGTCATACTTTACGAGAAAAATACTTTTGCCTTGAAACAAAATTTTATATATTTTTAAAACATTGGAATTGCCATAGACTTAGCGTTGAGGACGATGCATTAAATTTGGAGAAATTGTTTCCTTTTAGATGACAAATTGCTAAAATTGCCGAACATCAATATTTTAAAGTGGATTAAAGTGTATGTTGCAAAATGGCAACAGTATGCACTAAAGGGTTAAAATGGCTAGGCAAATGCTCCAAGTGGGAAAGGCATTTATAAAGGGAAAATTAATTTAAAATGTATTTTATCCTTTTCGCTCCAGTGGTACACATATGTTGACCTTTGTAAACTTCACTTCACAACTTTAGTTTGAAAATTTTCTTAAATCTAACCTTTCTATTACAAACTAGAATGTTCAAACTTAACAAAAATACCTATACCAAAGCAGCTGATTTATTAATTATATTTAAAAAAAAGGATAAGCAAGCTCAAGCACATTTCGAAGGGCTTGCAAAAGTTTTTTCAAAAGTAAACTTATAAAAAAATTTGCATAAAAATAATATAAGATTCACATTTACTTGCAAGAAACTAATAGAGCTTGTTTATTCATAACACAGCAAAAATGCGTATTTTTACAGCTCCTAACCTCAAAATCCACTAAACTGGCGGGCCTCTCATCAAATACTAAATGTTAATTTTCTCACAATTTCTTGCAAAACATACTTTTAAGTACATAAGTGCTTGAAACATATGTTTATATCAAGAATACAAGTAGGTTTGTAACAGAATCTGGCACTTAACCCGCTTCCACACAACAGTTGTGTTTAACAGGTAAAAAGGCGCCAAACACAGCATTAATTCTATATTAAACATTTACATGCTAAATTTGGCTAGTTTCATTTATTTTATTTCGAAAATTCAATAATTATTACTTATCGTTTGCAAAAATTAATTTATATTTCAAAGAATAAATATGTAATATTCCTCGCTTTTAAATAGAAGGAAAACATTTCATATCAACGTACAAAGAATCTCGTAGTGAAATATATTTGACGTCATTTCAAACTGATCGATGTGGCAAAAATAAATTTAATTCTTTAGACAATAAATTAAAATAAAGTTTCTCGAGCGATTGTTGCGAATGACAATGGTGATTTAATTCTAATACAAGTAGGTTTGTTACAGAATCTGTCACTTAAACCGCTTCCACACAACAATTGTGCTCAGCAGGAAACAAACTATTTTTACACCTCAGAAAGAAATTCGCCAAACAGGGCTTTTAGCTAGTTTAATTCACATTTTTAAACGCCAAAATTAACGATTTTCATTAATCTTCTTTCTCAGATTTAACAATCAGTCTTTATCGTTTGCTAAATTTGTTTGAAGTTCGAAGAATAATGATGTAATTTTTTTAATAAATATCTTTGAGTCTCCACAATTTCCCATTTACATTAACTTTCTTCCGAAAATTCAGTTATTATTTACCGTTTGTTAAATTAATTTACAGTTCGAAAAAAATAATTAGTAAAATGATGCTGTAAAAATAAAAAAAAATTGGCTAGTTTCATTTATTTTATTTTGAAAATTCAATAATTATTACTTATCGTTTGCAAAAATTCATTTATATTTAAAAGAATAAATATGTAATATTCCCTCGCTTTTAAATAGAATGAAAATATTTCATATCAACATACAAAGAATCTCGTAGAGAAATATATTTGACGTCATTTCAAACTGATCGATGTCGCAAAAATAAATTTATTTTAATTTATTGTCTAAAGGAATTAAAGTTTCTCGAGCGATTGTTGCGATGGCAATGGTGATTTAATTCTAATAAAAATGGCTTCCTATGCTTTTTAAATGAGCATTAAATTTTGCAGTTTTTTTTTAAATAATTGAAGTACTTCGAATTCGAAATCTTTTCTGAAATTTTCAATGTCTTCTAATTTCAATGCGCTGAATTTTTTGACGTATCACACTGAAATATATTTGACGTTATTTCAAACTAATTTAAGTCGCAAAAATAAAATTCTTTTAATTTATTATTTAAAAGAAATAAAGTTTCTTAAGCGATTGTTGTGAATAACAAGGGTGATTTAATTCTAATAAAAATGGCTTCTTATGTTTTTTAAATGAGCATTAAATTTTGCAGTGTTTTTTTTTCTTTTAAATAATTGAAGTACTTCGAGTTCGATTTTTTTCTGAAATTTTCAATACCTTATACTTTCCATGCCCTGAATTTTTTTTTTGATATATCACACTTGCCACACTTGCATTTGTAGTTTGGGCTATGAAAATGGGTGACGGACAGACAGACGGACTAAACGATTATAATACCTTCCACTTTTTACGTTATAAACGTAATGTGGAAGCTAATATTCGTAGGATTTCTTTCGGGAGTGAAGAGGCTATGGTCTCGGAATAAGCGAGTGATTATTCCCCAATCGCCTCCCATCGCGTAGACCATGCACACCCAGTGGAAAAATGATGTTTACGTGTGATATGGATAAACGATTTATTTATATATAGGGGAAACTATCCCCATTTCTCCCCCATTATAAAAGTCTGTCAACGCTGTTATATTTGGAATGGATAATATTATCTTAAACTGATACGGCGGATATATATTTTGTAAGATAAAAATTTATATCCGATTGCAGCGACATACAAAGAACAGAAATCTCAATGATTCCCCAATAAAATTGGACATGCAGGATTATTCGTAAGTCTTTGGAAAAATTATTAAGGGTTACTGTCAGCTTTTTAAAGCTAAGGGTTACTGTCTCTTATTTTTCAGCAGCGAACGAGACCGAATGACCGCGGGTCTCTAAACCAAAGTGCCTCTGTAATAATCCAATGATTTTCTAAGCCACATTTCAATAACTAAAACCTAGAGAAAACATACTGAAGAAGACTGATTAATACAGAGCAAAAATGGTCCAATTTACTGAAGCGGTTACTGCAGTTTTCCTGCCTGCGGCCGAATAAACATTTCCTTTTTAATGGTAAAAAAAACCCTTACAGATACTGACTAAAAGTAACTACGCAATTACTGTTGAGGTAACTCATAGGATTCATATGAAGACATTTGATTAAAATTTCTTTTTTAATAGATAAACGTAGCTCAAAAGTAATTGTTTACAGATATAGATCAAAGTAAAGCGCACGTGCATCTTTTGAAAATAGTTCTCCACAATCCCAAACTATAGAGTTTAAAAAATGCGTTTTGAGGTGCTGTTTTAAACTTTTTGTTGAATTTTCTCCGGCTGTATTGAATATTTTAACAAACGGATTTTATATGATAAATGTAGCTGACTTACAGGGTATGCATATCGGACGCCTAAAATCCCAATCGAATTCGAGTTTGAATTTGTTTTTTGCGATTTCAAAAGTTTGTTTACTAAAGTCAAGGGGTTTCAATTAAAGCAAGATCGTCAATAGAGAAACATGTAGTGCCGCTCTTAAGTATGTGAGAAAGGTGCCACACACACACATATCGGACATGCATATCGGACATGCAGGATTGCAGGACATGTAGGATCGGACACACACACACACATATATATCGGACATGCAGGATTGCAGGACATGCAGGATCGGACACACACACACACACGCACAAAATATATAACTACGATTGGACTACGATTGGAGGCTTCAATCGGTAACAATATAACTACGATTGGAGGCTTCAATCGGTAACAAAGCCTGTGTACTAAAATCCCGCTTATGGCATAGTTTACGTATGCTTCGGAATCGACTTCAAGCAGTAGGCCGCGTTCTAATCGGGAAGTACTACATAAATTTTACCACAATCCAACGCCGACCATTAGTTTCTTTTAAATTTTCAAAATTCAAAGCTTAGCTCCGCCCCGTGTAAACGCTGCCTCTAATTAATCGTTTTCAACGGGTAGAGCTAAGCGCGAACTTGAAAAGCGCAAATTAAATCTAAGCGCAAATTAAAAATAAACTAATGGTAAGATTGAGGTAAAATTTATGTCGATGATTTTCAAATTACGTGGAGATACATTCCAAAGAGAATTTCTCTATTTCCCGATACATGCAAGTTCCCAGGTGTCCAATTACACTGGACAACAAAATTTAAAAAAATTTCTGCGACTGAGATTAAAGTACCCAATTTTGAATTATTTCAACGGGCTAAACAAGAATATCACCTTAAAAAAATTTAAGTTAGCTCTTGTGTTTGAGTTACGGTCGGTTTTTTTTTCATTACATAGGATACGGCGAAATGCATGGGCGCACCAAACGCAAAATTAATTAAAGTCAATTTTGTTTACAGAAACCCTCCGAATTTTTGCTCATACAGGTTTTATTTTATATTATCAACATGGGGGTGGGAAGAGATAACTTTCAAGGCTTTTCAATAAATTCCTCACATTTCGTCCATGGTTGTTTTTAAAAGCTGTAGCATATTTAGCAGACGCATGGCTATTATTCTCATTAAAACTATAAAAAAAAATATTGGAGATTTTTTAGCAAATAGTCATGTCATGTTGGACCGGACGCATAGATTAGAAGGAATGTTAGGCTATTTAACTTATATCTTTTTCTAAATAACACCTCATTTAACTGATGGAGATGATGCAGAAATAACAGTCATTAATCTGATTTGTTGGTTCCCTCTTAATCATAAAATGACATTCCCTTTAGTTCCATGAAACGACATTCGTTTTTCTTCCCAGCATACGGCATTAGCTTTTTTCCCAGATCCTAGAAATTTGCTACAAAGTGACAAATTTGCTACACAAGTCTAACTACATACGTGAGGAGCCCAGAAATTTTTAATGGTCTCCTATCTTGTAACCAAAATACAAATGATAAGCTTTCTTAACTTTTGCAGTGATGCTCTTTTTTGTGTGCAGAAAATTGCACTTTGCCGCAAATATATAACAGAAGTTGTTAGCGTTATTAATGTATTTACAAGGCATTACCAGTTATAGATTTATCACTAACACTAATTTTGGATATTCTACAGCTTCTAAAACAACCAAGTACGAAATACAAGGGATTTAATGCTCTTTATGCTGCACCTCTTGACATAAGAACAATTATATTGCTTAGAAGGGTATTAAGCTGCTAATATGGTTGCAAAACCTTGAAAGTTATCATTTCCTCCCACCCCTCATGTTGATAATATCAAATAAAACCTGTATGAGCAAAAATTCGGAGGGTTTACTGTAAACAAAATTGACTTTAATTAAATTTACGTTTGGTGCGCCCATGCATTTCGCCGTATTCTATGTAATGAAAAAAACGACCGTAACTCAAAAACAAGAGCTAACTTACATTGTTTAAGGTGATATTCGTGTTTAGCACGTTGAAAGCATTCAGAATTGGGTACTTTCATCTCAGTCGCATTTTCACTGTTGACCAGTGTGTTAGTTATTTATTCTAAATTACTAATTTCGTTGTGCATTAAAAGTCCTGAAAGTTTTTTTTTTAGAAATTTGTATTTGGATAGTTTCTCAGCTGTCACGAGACTAGACAGATATGTCAATAGTAAGAATTTGATCGAGGGGACATAATAAGCCCTTTTTATTATGTCCTTCAAAAGTCATTATTTTGAAAATCAGACAAAAAGAAGAAAATTTGATGGTTGAATTTTTTATTGCGCAGTTTTTTTATATGCTTTCGTTTGTTACGACACATGAACAACATGCAAGTTTGAGTCATTAAAAAAATGTACCACTCCTGTAGGAAACACCAAATATTATGGTTTAGAAACGCATTTCTTATCGAACGTGAAATGTAAGCAAGTTATTTCTGCTTAAGTTAATTTAAATAAACAAAATATACGAGAAATGAAGAAAATAGTTAAGATATATTTATGATTTTTATAAATTAAATTTCACGAAAAACGAATTAAAAATTTTAAAGTTAACGTTTCTATTCGGAAAGGTAGGTGTTAATGTACTCACAAAGTCGCCGTTAATGGGTTAAAGGGGTGCGTCTTTTAAATGCAACAATATTATGAAGTTTGGTTTCGAAACACTGTTAGAAAAAGACTACAAGTTCATACAATATGCTTTTGTTATGAAGCTTACTTCATTTTAATTTTATTATGCATCAACGTTACAGAGAAAATTTGCATTTTGAATCATATTTCTACCTTTATAACTTCAATAAGCAACAATGCCCCCAACATTTAATTAGTGACAATGAAAGTTATCTATAAAGATAAACTAATGACCAAAATTTTTCATTGGATGTTGATGCTATCAGAAGATCTACTTAAATATTTAAAAAAAAAAAAAACGATACATTTTTAACAAGAACATCTCAAAAGAGCATCGGTCCCAGAGAACATAATCAGTAATTAAATTTTGAGAGCATTGTTGCTTATTTTCAAGTTATAAAGGTAGGAATAAGACACAAAATGCAAATTTTCAGTAACTTTGATGCGCAATAAAATTTAAATGAAAAAACTTATATTTTTATGAACAATGGTAGTCTTATTTTCTATGGGTTCAAATTTGCACATTGTTCAAATGTGATAACAAACTACAAAATACATATAAAAAAGCTATATAAGCAATAAAAAAATATAAATATCACACCTTTGTCTGAGTTTCAAAAAACAAAAAATGGTTCGTTATAAAAAGAAACAATTTACTTGTAATAAATATGACAATAGACCTATCGAACAAAACCAACATTGTGTTGGTACAGCTAACCGCCATTATGTGTACATGCCATTTCTTCGAATTAAGACGAAATTGACGCATCTTGGGGCATCAACCCTTTACAATTCAAAAGCCTACACATAATCAAATATAAGTGCGTAGTACAATTCTAGCAAACTTGCGGTCACGTGCGCAGCTGATGAATCAATATTCCTTAAGTATAGCAGTACGACGATTCATCTAAAAAAACAAGAAATGCAATCTTGGAATTAAAAGAAGTTACTGCGATCAACGAACTCTTATTCTTAAGTGATTGTTGTGAATAACAAGGGTGATTTAATTCTAATAAAAATGGCTTCTTATGTTTTTTAAATGAGCATTAAATTTTGCAGTGTTTTTTTTTCTTTTAAATAATTGAAGTACTTCGAGTTCGATTTTTTTCTGAAATTTTCAATACCTTATACTTTCCATGCCCTGAATTTTTTTTTTGATATATCACACTTGCCACACTTGCATTTGTAGTTTGGGCTATGAAAATGGGTGACGGACAGACAGACGGACTAAACGATTATAATACCTTCCACTTTTTACGTTATAAACGTAATGTGGAAGCTAATATTCGTAGGATTTCTTTCGGGAGTGAAGAGGCTATGGTCTCGGAATAAGCGAGTGATTATTCCCCAATCGCCTCCCATCGCGTAGACCATGCACACCCAGTGGAAAAATGATGTTTACGTGTGATATGGATAAACGATTTATTTATATATAGGGGAAACTATCCCCATTTCTCCCCCATTATAAAAGTCTGTCAACGCTGTTATATTTGGAATGGATAATATTATCTTAAACTGATACGGCGGATATATATTTTGTAAGATAAAAATTTATATCCGATTGCAGCGACATACAAAGAACAGAAATCTCAATGATTCCCCAATAAAATTGGACATGCAGGATTATTCGTAAGTCTTTGGAAAAATTATTAAGGGTTACTGTCAGCTTTTTAAAGCTAAGGGTTACTGTCTCTTATTTTTCAGCAGCGAACGAGACCGAATGACCGCGGAGAAATGCAATCTTGGAATTAAAAGAAGTTACTGCGATCAACGAACTCTTATAAAAAGATTGTGAGGTTTATCTAAAGCGTATGGTATATATGTATAGGTCGGACTGTCGTCACTTCTTTGCTGAGAATAGGATGAATCCGGATAGAATTCCTCAGAATTTCTATTTTATGTGCGTTTACATGTGAATGGATGGAAATGAACCCAAATGGCACATTACTCTTTTAAAGACGTAGATATTGGAAAGTATCCGTAAAAGATTCGCCGCGTCGTTTTAAAATCTTTTAGACACAAATATTACGATAGTCATTTAGTTGACATTTATGACGTCAAATAGACGTTATATACGTTATATTAAAATTATTTAAATGTTTTTTCAAAGCTAGCTGGATAAACAAAAAGACACCCTTTCGATATTTTTCTGAAAATAGTAGTGATTAGTACAAATAGTTATGTTTAGTAGTAGCTGATAAGAAAAACGTGACGAAATTAGAGGGAAAAAAGTTCACATTATGACATATTACTTTTTAAATTAAAGAAAAGTTAACAAATTCTAGAATATTAAAACCAACGAATATAATTTCACCATTCAAATTAAATTTTTAATTACATTTCAAAACAAAGAGGTTTTTGACCTAATTTAAATGCAATCATTGTCTGACAAGAAAAAAATAACAAAATGGAAAAAAGTTTAAAAAATTAAATATACATTTTAGTTTGTTCACAAAAATAATTAAATTCTGTTATTTGAAAATATTGTTTTAAAATTATTGATAGATAATTTAAAAGTTCACGATCTCTTAAAAATGAAAATACATGGATTAAGTAAATATACGGCCTAACCCTAACTGCAAGCCGAAGAAAATATCGAAAAGAAATTTCAAACATCGAAATGAAAATTTCAAACATCGAAATGAAATTTCAAAAATCGAAATGAAATTTCAAAAATCGAAATGAAATTTCAAATATCGATATCTAGCGACAAATTCATCCGCAGTTCATTAATAGAAAGGGAATTCTTTTCAAACATTAATGTGAAACGGTTAACAAATTGAAGTGTTTCGGGTCCTTTCAAACGTTAAAATATGGCCTAAATGCAGCAACATGAAGAAACTACCCCACAAGCTAGCTACTAGTGAGACTTCTTTCTTTGCCTTCTGTTCTGTTCCCTCCAGGTGGACAGGTGACAGGAAGAAAAACGAATACATTCACTCAGCGTCAACCCCCCATTTCTTGCCCCTTCTTGAGCTTGCCAAGGCCCTTAGTAGAGAAACGAAAGGGAGTTCTTAGCAAAGAACGGTTAAACATTTATCTTTCATACAGATCAGATACGAATATTTTGTATTTTTATTCATTTTATTTTCTCGAAGCAGTGACTTAGTTAAGAAGGGAAAAGGGAGCTCATCCATAGGCGAAAGCATCTCCACTTACGATTAATTGCAGGCAAACTTTGAAAAACTTATAAATTGTCATTAATTATCCGATTACGTTTTTACCATTAAATAATTGAATGACCCTTATTTAGTAATCATCATAAATTTGTATTATTGTTAATTATTTAATTATCACCAATTGATTATTACAGTTACTTATAATTGTAATTTGATCATACATTTTGACGACTAATAACTTTCTTTGGGGAACTTCAGAAAAGCTACGATTCTAGATGAGTCTAGAAATCCACAATACAAAAAATAAAAAAAACTGGGGAAGTATTGAAGTAGGTTTTTGTTACTAGACCTGTCTCATAACAGGTCAAAGGAACAGGGGTCCTTTTCTTCGCAGGCCCCCGTCTTTTTGCTTGCAGATGAGAAAAAGGTGAAAAGTTCACTTGGAAGAAGAAATTGGGGCTGCTTTCTTTTTCGAGGTGCTTCTAGAATCAGAAAAAGGGAAAGTAGAGCGACTATATTGGACTGCCCGCTAAAGTGAAGTTTTCGAGGGCGTGAACAACAGGGCTACCCTTAGCAGATGCGAGGCCTTGTGCGAAACACAATTCAGAATTTGCCAATAACGCAATTTTTGGTTCTCTTGTGAGGTATCTTTTTTTACGCGCCATGCAGAAAATTTTCTTTTTTTACATTGATTGCCAATTAGTAGAGAAAAAAAAATGATTTTATTCGTAACAATTGCTTGTTGGGATTATTATTGTATTTTAAGTAGGTGCGACGTCTTACAAAGCGCGAGGCCCAGTGCAAATTCACAGTTGGCAAACCTTTAGGGGCGGCTTTTGTAAAAAACTTTTGTTGCATTTTAATTTGTTTTCGAAATATTTCTCAATACCCAAGTGTGGTTTAACGACAGTTTACGAACTCAAGGGGGTTTATAAATGTAGACTTTTCAAATGTTGTCTAATAAATACCGTCTAAAAATAATTCAAACATTATTATTTTATTTAGTTAATGCCGTTGAACACAGACATATTTTTACGTTTTAATGGTTAGTCACTCACAGACATCGTAAAATGGTACTGAATGTGGATACTCTATTTTTGCTGTTAAAGTACATCGAAATGGCATCTTTTATTATTCAGTCAACGTTTATAAGGTCGAAAAGTAAGACAAGACTTAATTTTACGATTAAATGTAGTTTTTCAGCTGAATATATTGATTTCATTTTGACGGGATACTTGTTGACTTATCTAGTTCGAAAACTCTTTTTATGGACTTTGTGTGTGTCTGGTTTGTTTTAACTACTTAAGAATAAAGATTAATCAGAAAAATAATGTCTATGCTGTCTTTTTAATTTGTCCCACTATATAAATAGCGCCTTGTATATAAGACTGTTATACGTTTAATATGTCATGGTCTAAAGTCCTGACGCTGCATATGATGTCGCCCGTAACGGTTGCGTTGGGTGCCTACTCAGGTGTCGGCTCGTCACTTGACTGTGGCTCTAAATTACGACGTCCGTTGACAAAAGCTCTCGTGTAGATCTAGTGCGACGATAATTCAGACTAACTTAAATAAAAAAAAAATGACGCTGCGTACCATGTCCCAATGAGGTTGCGGTGGTGCCAGCTCATGTACTACTGCAATAACGGCCCTTAACAGCCGTTTAAAATTACGAGTTCTATTGACAATAGCTCGTGTAGTTCTAATGCGAAGTTAATTCAACCAAACCAGACCCATCCTTGTATCTCTAAGAGATACCTTTTTAAAACCAAATCCCAGTATAAGCTCAAGTGTTAACCTTGTAAACGAATCAAGTAAAAATAAAATATTCATTCCAAAACACAAAAAGCGTAACCTAAACCATACCCTTATATCCACATTAAGTAGCTTTTTTTTCAAACAAGTCCATATTCACAAATTTTCGTGCCACTCGTCTCATTTCATTATAACCTCTGTTTGAAATTGCAAAGCATTGTTTTCGGGGATATCCTTCGATTTGGAAAGTATACCGTCGTTAATTAACCAAGGGGGTAGCATCAGTCTAATGCCAATCAAACTAAAGCTCAAAATATTTTTCTAACTTGTTTACTTTTTAAAATAGCATCAGTCTAATGCCAATCAAACTAAAGCTCAAAATATTTTTCTAACTTGTTTACTTTTTAAAATAGCATCAGTCTAATGCCAATCAAACTAAAGCTCAAAATATTTTTCTAACTTGTTTACTTTTTAAAATAGCATCAGTCTAATGCCAATCAAACTAAAGCTCAAAATATTTTTCTAACTTGTTTACTTTTTAAAATAGCATCAGTCTAATGCCAATCAAACTAAAGCTCAAAATATTTTTTCAACATTGTTTACTTTTAAAATAGCAATCAGTCTAATGCCAATCAAACTAAAGCTCAAAATATTTTTCTACTTGTTTACTTTTTAAAATAGCATCAGTCTAATGCCAATCAAACTAAAGCTCAAAATTTTTCTAACTTGTTTACTTTTTAAAATAGCATCGTCTAATGCCAATCAAACTAAAGCTCAAAATATTTTCTAACTTGTTTACTTTTTAAAAGCATCAGTCTAATGCCAATCAAACTAAAGCTCAAAATATTTTTCTAACTTGTTTACTTTTTAAAATAGCATCAGTCTAATGCCAATCAAACTAAAGCTCAAAATATTTTTCTAACTTGTTTACTTTTTAAAATATAATTCTTATTATAAACAATCCCAATTTTTTTTGCACAAAATAAAGTATCACAGGAATAACGTAAAAATATTTTTCCCTTAAAATAAATCGTATTTTAATCATTTTTTTTTATTTGTTGTCTTTTTTAACTAACAGTAAACAGTTGGGTTTATTTTTAAAATAAAAACCTAATCATAGACTTTGTACTCTGTGTTTGCCAATTAAATTCTAACCCATACAACGTTTCCCAAATGAAGCGAAAGCAAAGTATTAATATATGATATTTAAAATGCCGATATTTTTTTTTTCCGATTAAGGATTATATGTGTTGAATATTTCATTGACGGACAACGACAGATATGATTATGTAACAAAGAAACTGAATGTTTGCATCTTTAAGATGGAAAATGGCAACGCAACAACAAGCATTCTTTTTTAAAAGTAAATATATAAAAAGATAAGGTATAAACTTTTGGGACAGAATTTTAATTATATACTATACATATATATTTGTTTAATAACGTCACACTAGAACTACATGACGTTCATTGGCGGCCGCTTTGCAATTTTAAACCACAGTCAAGTGACGAGCCCGACACAACTTCATTCCTATATCGATACATGTACATGATGCGACGGGTGTAATTGCAAACACACATTCTCCAAAGCATAAGTAAGATATAGGGTCCAGTCCATTCATTGGCGACTTCGTCCAATTGAATTTACGGTCGTCAAAAGTCGCTAATGAACGGACCGGACTCTATATCTTAGTTATACATAAGAGAATATGAATTTTGCAACTAGACACTTCAAATATGTGACTAACGGTTGCGTTGGGTGCCTACTCAGGTGTCGGCTCGTCACTTGACTGTGGTTCTAAAATAGCTATAATGTAGCTCCTGTGCGACGATAATTCAAACTAAACTAAACAAATATGTGACTATAAATATTTGAATGTGAATTTACGCATGAATTTTCATTTCGGGAAATGTTGGGGTTTTTTTTCGTTTTGGTTGAATTTTTTTTCCACTTAAACACAAAAATTCCTAAATCGCTCGCATGCAGAAAGATGAACTTATTTTTTGTTAATACTGATCATAAAGCATCCGCTAGGGTATCTCTTCGATATGAAGGGTGTAGTTGCAGAACTCACATTTTCCATAATATGACTAAGTTTTGGGTCCGTTCATTGACGACTTTTGATAAACGTAAATTCAATTGGACGAAGTCGCCAATGAGCGGGCCGGACCCTATATCTTAGTTATGCTTTGGAGAATGTGAGTTTTGCAACAACACCCTTCATATGAGAGTCAATAGATTCATGTAATGGTTATCATCTTTAACGCTTGTTTCAAAAATTAACACTTTGGTCACCTCTATAAACTATTAAGTCCAACAACTTGGATTAAAAAACACGGGTATAACAAATACATCCTCTGGGGGAGTCCATAAATTACGTGATGCGATTTTGACAAATTTTTGACCCCCCCCCCCCCCCCCCCCTAGTGATATTTTGTGATATACTGCTCAAAACAATTAGGGAGCGCATGGTTTAAACCCTTTCACCCTCAATTATTCCGTTTGGAATCACCAGCTTGCAATTTTTTCCTGACAAAGTTAAGTTCGCACTTATGTATCGTTAGATGGAAGAATCATCTCTTTTGAAGAATTAAATGTTTGTTTTAATTAAATGAAAATATGAAAAATATGGTAAAATAAAATTTACTGTAAAACAATTTTATTAAATACATTGACCCTAAATTCTTCATGCTGGCATTTTTAGATGTTTAAAAATTGATTTTTAACTATTTTTAACAAAAAAAATTTTGAAAAAAGTTAGTTATAATTTATTCAAAAATTATTCCAATTTTTTTTCCTTAAATTTTAGTTAAAAAATTTAAGATTTTTTCCCCCTGTTTTTACCATTTCATTCTAGATGCATAATGAATCTATTTCACAAATTTTAGATTTTTAGAATAAAAAATAAAAAGTTGGGTCTAAAAGGGTAACAAAAGTACACAAAGTGTTCCCCTAATTGTTTTGAGCAGTGTATTTGGCTTCCTGATATTCGTATATTTTTATTTGAAAGTTACGATTTGGACGTTTGATTCCCGGATAACTTCAAAACACATACTAATTGGCGTGTAACCTAACCCTAAACTTAGATAGTATCTAAACAGCAGCAGCTGCATCATCTCATGATGGCGAGAAAGTACAGTTAAAAATCACATACACTGCGATGCAAAAGTTTAGACAATGACTTCATTTAGCTGTAAAATTTAGAATTGTGATAGTAGAGTTACAAAAACCTCCTAAACATATTAAAAAAGTATTTTGAAATGCTATAATTGAAACATAATTGTTTGATTTGCTATAAAAAAATTTTTTCATAAAATAAAAATTTGTATGATGCAAAAGTTTAGACACAAATACGATATTATGCTAATTTAAAATAGATAATGGCCTAATTTTGCATTTTTATTGATGAATTGAATTTTTTTATATGATAAATTAAAAAAAAACACGATAACCGGTGAACTATAAACAGAATATTGGTTCAATTTTACACCAAAAAGACAATATAGTTACTTTAAATCTTTATTCAATTCATATTTGCTTCAATTGTACAATTTAACATCTCTAAATACGAACGGAATGCCTACCAGTACATCACCTTAAAGTTTTGCCACTAATTCGTAGATTTAGAGACATGTATTGACCGATTTTCTAGATGAAAAATGGAGTCTTTCCCATATAAAATCACAAAATAGCGACATATTATTCTTTTTTGCACTTTAGTACAATGTAGAGATAGTCACCTCTTTAAAAACGACAAAAAAGTCTGTCTCATCAACGTAATTCCCTCCACACCATTATAAACGTTCCTCCTCGTTTTTGAGGGAAAAAACCGGTATTTTCAAAAGCTTATTTTTCAATATTCGGTTAAACTGAACGTGTTTAAATAGCACTAAAGAGACCGGTTAAATTGTAACCGGTTCAAAGAAACCGGTTTTTTCTCAAGAAATTTCAAACTTCAGTATAAAGAAGGAACTTTCGTAATGGTGTGGAGTAAATTTACGTTGAAATTGCTGACTTTTTTGGCAATTTTGAAGAGGTGACTATCTCTGCATTGTACCAAAGTGCAAAAAAGAATAATATGTCGCTATTTTGTGATTTTATATGGGAAAGGCTGCATTTTTCATCAAGAAAATCGGAAAATGCATGTCTCTAAATCTACGAATTTGTGGCAAAACTTTAAGGTGATGGACTGGTAGGCATTCGGTTCGTATTTAGAGATGTTAAATTGTACAATTGAAGCAAATATGAATTGAATAAAGATTTAAAGTGGCTATATTATTGTCTTTTTGGTCTAAAATTGAACCAATATTCTGTTTAGTTCACCGGATATCGTGTTTTTTTAATTTATCATATAAAAAAATACAATTCATCAATAAAAATGCGAAATTAGGCCATTATCTACTTTAAATTAGCATAATATCGTATTTGTGTCTAAACTTTTGCATCATAAATTTTTTTATTTTTTGAAAAAAAAATTGTTTAGCAAATCAAACAATTATGTTTCAATTATAGCATTTCCAAATACTTTTTTATATGTTTAGGAGGTTTTTGTAACTCTACTATCACAATTCTAAATTTTACAGCTAAATGAAGTCATTGTCTAAACTTTTGCATCGCAGTGTACGATGCACATTTTGTCTACTCTTTCTTTATGAAGTGTGAAAACAATTGAACACGTGTCCTTTTGCCTGAATTGAAACTAATTAAGAAAAGAAACGAACACCAGCTGTCACAATATAAAAGAATGAACCGGTTTTTTTTCTAACACTTAAGAATAGTTCGGAAAGTCACTTAGAATATTATCATGTAAGATTTTGCAAATTTACGTCCAGAAATATAATGTCCATGTTAACTTAATGGGTAATTTGCCGAAAGACTGTAGATAGATGTCTACCCGGACGTACAGACAAACGGACAAAAAATCTAAAATTAGGTCTCTGTGGTCATACCTTGCTAACAAAAAAAAAGAATTTTTAAGATACGATAGAACCCATTTTGGAAGATGTGTACGGATACGGACGGACGCAGACATCGTCATCACGTCAATACCGACTTTTCATTTTTTTTAAAAATTCTTTCGAATTAAAAAGAAATCTAAAAATCTGCATCTCGAAACCAGTTAAAGTAGAGTTTAACCATTATCATTGAATTAAGTAGTTATGCTAATTCCATGAACTTTCTCAATTACCATTTCAATCCATAACGTTTCGTTTAGAGATAAAAAAATGCTCGATTTCAATTGTTCAAAATCACATATCCCATTTCCAAGAAAAGTCATCATTGATGTTAATTATTATTATTCTCCTTCACAGTTAGCCCCGCCTTGTACCGGAAACAACATTCATTAACACGAGGAAGCGAGGGTTAATAGCTGTTTGGCAGAAATAAATCCTTCTGCTCTATTAGTAAATTAACACACTAACCATGATGAATTGACTGACACCGTGCAGTCATAAAACGGGGGTAATAACAGACGCATCTCTAAATTGATTTGACAGAAATTTAACCGATATTTAAGTCAAAACAAGTTTTGTATTTGGTATATAATTAACAAACTTCGGCAGTTATTTGTGTCAAAAAAAAAGCTGAAAATAATTTAAATATTCTATTTTCATATAGGTCTACATTTAAGCAATGGTTATTCTATTTTTGTAAGATTAATCCAATTACAAATCTTATCAAACCGACTTCAGTCACGTGCAGGGCCTGTTCTAGGAAATCTCAGAGGCATAGGCACAACCGGGGGCCCCTTTACGGAAAATTTTGTGTATGATTTCCAGTAATGATGATGCGACCTATGTATCAAATTTTTGCTACAATTTTATAGGCTTCCTTATAAACATCGATCAAAACAATCACGTTAGGTCACTTTCTTAGTCAAAATTGAGCAAAAAACAAAGTGGAGTATCAGATTTTTTTAAAGTTTACAGATATTTTGGGGATTTACAGCATTTAGCACAATAGGAACTGTAATTTAAGGGCCCCTAAAATTTGGGGGCCCTAGGCCCGGCCTAACGGGCCTTATAGAAGAACAGGCCCTGGTCACGTGTCAGTATTGGGAACCAACGTAATGATTTTGAGTTAAAACAAATGAAAGCGACTAATTTTGTTACATATACAAATAATCATTGTGTATTTATATTAATATAAAAACAACAAAGACCACTTTAATGATATTTCTTATACTAATTCCATTATTTTTTTTAACATATCAAATAAATTCCCAAAATTACTTTAAGTTCCAACTCTCTCAGTGCAATAATAACTTTCTATAAGTTTCTAAAACGTTCTATATAAACTATTATAACTGTACTATTTGTAACAGTAAAAGTTATAGTTCTGTAAATTAAAAATTCTATAGCTACCTAAAGCCAAGTCCCGGGTTTGCATTTAAAAAAAAATCTCGATTTTCAATCAAAAATATAATTGTTATTGAAAATGTTGAAGTAGATTTTTGTAGGATATTCGATACTCAAATTCTCAATTGTCGAGAATGCTTGCACATACAGAAAAAAGCTAGTCGTCATTGATCAAAGCATCAGTTTAGTCTCCAAGCACCAACTTTTTTCATTATAATTTAAAATTGCAGTACACTTTTCGTCAATTGGTAGAAACGTGGAAGAAACTAAGTCGAACATGTATGAGTTCAGTTATAGCAAAGAGCAGAACATCTCATTTTAAATGAGTGTATATAACTACATTCCGTTTGACTAAATTATTTAAATAAAGTTTTATATGAGCATCATTACTAAATAATTTATGGGAATGTTCAAATGCAAAACTTTTATAAAAAACAATAATTTCCTTCTCTTTCTAATAAAGCGCAAGTTTTCCTTAAAAAATGACTAAGAATCCTCATTATCAGTTGAGTCATTTAAATACAAGCTGACTTAGAATATACTAATTACTTCGAAAATGATTCACCTACAATCAAAATCCTTCTTGAGTATAGAAGATTAAAACTGAATAATTATATTTATATAATGTGTGTCGCGAAAAAACATCGGCTAGTACTTTCGTAATCGGACACTTCCTTTGTTGTGAAAAAGGCAGATGTTTCTTTTCTGAAATTAACGGCTAAGCCAATGACACGGAAAACGGCAGGTTTGTAAGGATATGCGGCGTCGTTTGAAGAGCTCGTTTTAATAATGGATAAATTCACTTTTTTAAAAATCGAGTTTTCAAATAAATACTATTTAATTATCTCAGATGGTCAGGTCAAAGATCGATGGACTCCCCGGGTATTTAAACTCATATTAAACTTGGGAAAATTTATGATGATTCTAAAAGCAAATAATAAGAATGATTAACTATGATGTAATAACTTTAACATCCAGTTCATATGATTTGATGGTTGATAAAGAAAAATTCATTAAAAATGGCGTTTCTTTAGATGAAAAACTATAACGCCATCATAGATTTAAATTACGTTTTTTTTTGTTGAATAAGGCCATAAATTTAATTTTTAGGACTTTAATAATGAAAAGATGTTATTAGATTTACAATTTACATCGAAAATGAAGGCAGAAAGATTTAAATTAAATACTACCTCTAACTTTGGAAAATAATTATAAATGAGAACAATTATAAGTAATACAGAAAATATACGTCATTTCGACGACTTTTAAGTCAAAAGAAAATTTAAAACACCTCATTAAAATTCATTTAGGCCAATGGGAATTTTACCCCCCCCCCCTCCCCAATCAATGTACTTTGGTATTATCTTTTTGATAATGGGCTAACCCCTGCTTGGTTCTTAGTTTCATTAGAAAGAACTAGTAAAACACCCTTCTACAATACGCAGTTCTATAGCGCTTAAATCATTATTAATCTAAATCTGAAATGAACAAAAAAAAAAGTGCTACACCACTATTCGTAAGACCTTAATCATTTAAAAGAAATATATCAATTTTTACTTTTTTTATTGAATGACCCAAGATTGCGCAGTTGGGAGAATTCGAGCAAAGGTTATGTCTCGACTTGCTAATCAATCCTCAACCACAGGAAACACAATTGGAGTTAGGAGTCCATTGTTCACAAGAGGAGTCCATTGAGCACAAAGGATTATTACACAAATATTTGTCCAAAAAAACTAGACAAAATGGTATCAAGTTACCGGTTTGTGCACGTGGACACACTATTATTACGTGATACGGGGTTATGGGGGAGGAGTAATCACTATATATTCAAAAATAAGCCAACCGTGAAAGAGTGGTTAACACCTTCTAGATGTAGATATTCGTTATAATTTAGTTCTTGGAAATACAACGGAGCACTAAATTGCTTGTGGCAAAGTTACTATCAAAAGGATTTTCAATCAATCAGCTAGGGTATAGTGTGTCAAATGTATTGGTCGCACTATGACGTTCACACAAATGGCCGGACGTGCCAACATGGGGGGAAGGGGGTTCTTCGCCCCCTCAGCTTTATAGGTGAGGGGGCGAACTATATATTTCGCCCCCCCCCCCAGAAATTTTTTTTGGGTCATATTATAAATTTAAGTTTTTTACTTTCAAATACTATATGCCAAAGAAAACTAAGTTTATTTTTCTTTCAGTTGAAAAGAAATGCAAAAATATATATATATATTTTGGAATATAATGAATGAAAACTGTATGCACCAAGCAATAAGTCGGGAAAAGATGTACAATTCCCTCTATCTCACTCAAATGAATCTAAATGACTCAGATAAAGTGTCAAGCTGCCCCTCTGAGAATGTGAGGGGGCGAGCTATATATATTGTGATAGTGAAAAGCGCTTTATAGTCCATTGTCTCTGGAACATTTAGAGTGTCTTACTAAATTAAATCCTTTTATATATTTTAATTTCAAAAACGGGAAAACACAGGGACTTGACCCGCATTTTATAATGTGAGGGGGCGAGCTATATATATTGCCCTAGTGAAAAACTCTTTAAAGTCAATCATCTTTAAAACGTTTGGAATGTTTTTGTTTTACGAAAATCCACTTATATATCTCATTAATTTCAAAAATGTTAAAAGCAAAACACATTGACGACTTCCTTTGTACAGTATGAGGTAAGGAACGAATAATTTATATAAAGTCAGGGTGGGGTAAATTTTATTTGTGGGGGAAAATTGGATGATTTACGAAAAATGGCAATATTTTATTTTTAAAGACTTTATTGCTGTTGATTTTATTTTGCACCAATTTACCCCAACCCTTGGGGAAAATTGGTTATTGAAATAGGCCTTTTCTTAAACAATATTTTTAAAATTACATTGTTTCATATTTTCTCCATAAAAATGTGTAGCAACCTAGAGAGTGTAATGTAAGATAACAAATAATCATGAACAAATTAATATTTATTTCAAATATTTTAAAAACTGTTGGTTAACAAATTTAGAAATAGCTTATGTTATAACCAATATACCTCACCATATCTCTTGTTAGTTTCTCTTATTAGTTTTTCACTAAAATTATTCTGGTTTTAAAATCTAATGTGCATTCCCTGATGGGAAATTGCTGTAGTGTTGTAGTGGTTCTTCTTTCGCGTCTCTTTGTGCAACGAGTATCAACTATGTCCAATTAACGTGTATACAGCATAGCTCGCTTGAGAACAGAATGGAGCTGCACCACTGGAGTCCTAGAGCCCTTCAGGCAAACGGTCTAGACAGAAAGCTATTTGGCATGCTAACTATTGTGTTAGTGTGGATACCTCCCCCGACAAGATAGGATGAAGAAAAAGTATTCCTTGAAGCCTACTCTTTTTTTACTGAATGTTACTAACTTGCCGTGGTTGTAAAATTTGGTCTCACAAAGTGATGGTCATCAAAAAGCAGCCAATCACACACCAGTCTTAAATTTCACGTCATAGAGGAGAAGAGGGGGCCTTAGAGGGGTCGTGGCCTTGAAACAATGTTTGTCTGGTCTGGCTCTGGCATACTCTTTTGAATAAGACTTGGTTTCTTTCGCAACCTTGTATGTTTTTACAGTTCTATAAGTACAAATTATAAATCTGTGAAGGGAAACAAGATGAAAATATCGTCATTCTTTAAAAAGAGAGCAAAGATGGCAGGTATGTTGTATGTTCAGTTTATTAAATACACGAAAAAGAATAAGTGGACAGTATTATAATATTGCATTCGCTATGTTATGTGTAAAACTCTTAGATTAATCATAAAAAAATGAAATGTTACTAATAAATTTAATATTAAATATAAATATTAATAGCAAATTATTTCTGTATTTATGCTAGAAAAACATGAATCTGCCTTAGAGTTGTTAGCCTTTTACGCATCGATTTTTTGAGTTAACATACACTTAAAAAAATCAAACACCTTAGTAGCAACGAATGCCGGCGAATTTGACCGGCGACAATTTGACCACGGAGAATTTGCCTTGGATAATTTGCCCGCGGAGAACTTGACTGATAGCGATTTTGGATAGCGCTGCCGGATTTGGCTGCTTTTCGCCCAGTTCAGAGATTTTTCTCATCTCAAGTCAATGGAGGTCTTTTTCTTGAGAATTCGATTCGGTAGGTGGGGGGGGGGGCGGAGAAGCCGGTCAACTGACATGTGACACTTGAAGTTGCATAGACGGTGACCTCAAAGCGTTACCGGAACATTTTTTTTTTTTTTCATATTTAAACTATTTACCGTTATTAGTTTTTTAATTTAAATAAATATTTTACTTTCAACATAAGTTTTATAAAACAGTTGGATTAATAATAAAAATTATTAATAATTAATAAATTAATCCGATATTAATTAAAAATAAGTATTCATTTTTAATAATCAATTAATAAGCAAAATTTTTTATAATTATTAATTAATTAGTAAAATTATGGATATTTATTAATTAATAACTAAAAATAATTGATAAATAAAAACATTACATTTAGAACTGAATTCCATTAAACAACGATTACCTGTCAATCGGAACTTTTCGTCTCACCGCCCCCCCCCCCCCCCTTCTCTTACCCGCTGGAAAATAGGGAGGGAATTTTTTTCTGGGTGAAGCAAGGCCCCCCTCCCTCCAAACCCCACCTCGTTTCGGAAACGCTACCTCCACCCCAACCAACTTACCATATCGCCAAATTCTAAATTTCCTCGCCAAGCCTGGCAGCCCTATCAGTCAAGTTCTCCGCGGGCAAATTATCCATGGCAAATTCTCCGCGGTCAAATTGTCTCCGGTATAATTCTCAGGTTCCCAGTAGCAACGATTGCTATTGTCTATATAGTATTTGATATTCTATTGCAATTTATTGTTTGGTGAAGTATAGTTAAGTAATTGTTATTTTGCAGACGTTCAAAGTTATAAAATTTATTTTAATATAAAAAGCATACGGACAGTCTGACAGACAGAACAATGTTCAAAAACCACTTTTTTAGAATCAGCAGCCTCCAGGAAATGTAGAAAATACGAAATCTCCATTTCGGATTTTCGACCCCCATTTGACACTTTTTATAGAGGTTTTTATCAAAACTACATATTGAAAGAAAATCCCGAAAATTAAATATTAATATTCTTCTATGTAAATGGTTTCTCTCTGTCATTTATTTTTACAGCAGTTTGAAATTAGGTTTTAAACGTAAGTCCCTATCTAGTTAGTTTTTACCTGTATGATTGGTTGTTATTAATTTTTTGAGCTTTTCTGACTGTCCGAAAGGAGATTATTACAGCAAAACCACGTTCACTTTGGAATTCGAAACCGTAGTCAAGTAACGTGGTCGACACCAGAGCTAACCAAACGCAACTTTTGACGGACAACGGTAATCATTACTTTGACCACGAATATATTTAACGTGCACCAGTTCCCTATATTTAAGTTTGGCTTAAAAAAAAATCGTTGTTCTAAGTCAATAACCAGAATAGCATACCTGAACAATATCCGAGTTTAAACGTACGTTAAAATAAGTTCATATTTTTAAATTCCAGATCTTCTTATAAAACTTTTTAAAATTTTGGACATTGTGCATTTTTAAACATGATATTACTCTCTTTAGGGTTTTATTATTACTTTCTTAATTTTTTATACAAATTATTCAAACACTTTTTAAAGATTTTTTTTGTCATTTGTTTTAATATCAAATCATCTATGAAAGAAGGATGTCTTTAAAAAAAATAGTTTCAAACAAGTATTTGGAAACAGTTGCTGAAATTTATTATTTAATTAAAATTTTGAATTATTAAAAATGATTTATTAAAAATTGAGAATTATTAAAAATTATAAGTTATATCAAATCCCCCCCCCCCCACCAAAAAAATAAAGTCCGGATTACCCCTCCCTCCCCCCCCCCCAGAAACTGATTCGCCCCCCAATCTTCAAATCGTTGGCACGTCCCTGGGTTTTGTTCGTTATCACTGGGTGCCGGAAATATCTGTAGTACATTATTCCGTACTATTTTATCTACATTATTCCCCCTTTATTTGATTACTAAATATAAAACCGGAAAAATCGCAATGTTTGGAATTATAACTCCTTGTGGCATGTGTTTTAGACGCATAGCATAATTGCAAAAAATCTAAAAACTAAATATACTTTATATCAAAACTTTGCAAATTTCCAAAATTAAAATCTCAACAGATAATAGCAGAAACAAAAAGTTTCACTACAATAATGGATACTCCTAAAATAAGAATTTTGCAAGATAGGGTTACACCTATAAAATGACGCGTCCACCTATGGACCAAATGGTTGCCACTGGGCGTATCTCGAATAAGCGAAGAAAAACTACTTTGAAGCAAGGAGGAGCAAATATTAGAAAAATTGACAACCCACTCAAAGCTATTTACATTCTAAGTAATCATCCTTTTGAAATATGACCACTTCAGTAAGTAAGGAGGGTGATGACCAACTAGCTATAAATTGAGTAGGTTAACACCATAACCATTGTCTTATTTATTGAACATTGTGCGCTTATGGTTTGAAAAAATATGACATCGATGGGATAAGTACAGATTCGACCAACATCAATTGTTCTTACTTTACGTACGTTTCTTTTTTAAAATATATATTGTTTAGGCAGCATAAAAAATAATACAGTAAAAATTGTTCCCAAAAATATAAATAAATTTGACTTGCATCAACAAATTAAAATTTTCAAAACTTTTTTGCCACAAAAGTATAGGCACACGTTTCAATTTTATGCAAATTCTCTAGAGAAAGTGATTGCGTTCTCAAAGAGAAGGGTTTTTAAGTTGCTTTAAAAGGCTGAAGGTAATTTACAATGCTTCGAACCATGCTTGCCGAAGTCGACTGAATTTTCGTATGAGACCATTGACTGAATTTCGTAAGAGATTATAAGAAAATGGAAATTGCCATCCACAAGTAAATCGGTTTATATTTCTACCAAGTTAAGCGTTCCTAAAGATGTGTTTATAGAGAGTTAACAAGTAACTTTTTGTGTTAAACACTTTGTGTTGGGCCTAAACTTTTGTGCAACACTGTAGTAGCGACAGTAACACTCCATTTACCAACAGTTTTAGAATGTTATAAAGCAATAAAGTTGAGCACAGTAGTACTATTAAAAATATTTACAAAGTAATTTTAAAAGAAATAGATTTACTAGTTAAGTAACCATTTAACATTCTTAAAGAAAAAAAGATTTTTGAAAAAAAAAATCAGAAAGAAATTGCATTATTTCCCCCTTTATCCTGAAATATTTGTTTGATGTTCTTTTCAACAGAAATCCTTTCTCAACTTATTCTCAGATACTTAAAAACAAGAGACCAGGAATAGCAAACGGATTTCGTGAGAGATAGGACATTTTCTTGTTGACACACCAGGCTTGCCTCCCGTAAATTCTCAACTTAGAAAAGGATTCAAATAGATTGTAACAAAAAGCACACATGCTGATCTCACACACACACACAAGTTGAAAGAAGATATCTAACCGGTCACAGTAGTGGCGAAAGAGATAACTACAAGGTGTTTTAAAAGAGAAGTTGTTTATAGCTTCTGATATGCTTTAACATCTCCATACTAGATGTTTGAGCTATTTCGATTGCATATGCTCAAACTTTTAAGATTTTCAGGGGGGGGGGGGGGGTACATGGAAAATGTTTTTTTTTTTTAATTATAAATATTAAACAGTTTTATACCAGTTAAAAATTGTGTTTAATAAAAATGAGAAAATATTAAATTTTACCGAAAAGGCAACCAATCAATAACGATTGGTTTCGATCTTCAAACGTGTAAGGGAGTTGAAAAGGAAATTTTGGTGCCCTCACCTTGGGCCCCGCGCTTTAGAAGGTGCAACACATTCTTGATTATAAAAACACGAACTAAATTTAGAAGAAAAAAACTATAAACTATTGCACGAAAAATCCAGTTATGATCTTAACCATAACGATAAGCTGTCGTGTAAAAAAAGGTGACGCTTGACTGAAAAAGGTTCTAAGTTAAGGTTCACATACACACAGCACCGCGAATCTGCCAAAAAAGGTCCTGGTCGCAAAATTTTAACATTAACCAAAAATCATATTTACACTAAAATTACTATGTTTTTGCTCCATCACATCAATTATAACTGAAGTTCAAAATTGTGTTTCTTTAAATACGATTCTAAAACGTATATTAAATATGAGGTGAAAAATACCAGAACGTCGTTTTGCTTCTCATCCTAACTGGACAAGTGGTAGGTAGACGCATCCATACAGAATTCATCCAAGCATAACCTTCCCTCCTGGTAGATAATTGCCCCTCCAAAAACAGTGAGGAATCTCCACTTTTGTTGGGACTATGATTTGTGGGTTCTCGCAAGGCGATTACCCCGCCTACAACTGAAAGAAACGGCAAGGGGCCGAAACTTGATAAGAAAAAAAAGGTGGGTTGGACAAGAAAGGTTTTTCTTGCTTTTCTGATTAGTCGAGGGTCAAGTTCAAGAAATTGGGGTGAAAATTGGTGGTCTGAAGCACCTGCAATGAGTTTTCGCTGCGGGGATAGTATAGGGGGAACTGAAAATAAAGTGCTATTTTTCGCACTAGAAATGGGTAAATCCTAGAATAGTAATAAGAGAGAATAAAATAAGATAAAATTCTACCAATGTCTAAAGAAATAATAACAAAAGCCAACAATTAAAAGGCACTTTGAATAATTTTGGCATTAGTTGTTTTATTTTAAGTGTGAATAATACCAATTAAAACAATAACACTGCCGCATATCCCCAATTCAACATTGAAAACTAGGAAAGGTATGATATACAACTACTTCTACGCCAAAACTAGGGAATTTTTTTTTACTGTTAACATTTAGTCGCGATTTTTAACTTCCTTAAAACCAAACAGGAAAAAAAAATCAGTTTTCCACAAATTAACTTATAATAAATGAAATTTCATTTTTACTGTAGTTTTTTAGTGTTATTAAAACGAATATCCCCCCCCCCCCCCCCCTTTATTTTGCACAAGACTGAAAAACATCTAGTTTAGCTAAATTTTAAAGCAGTGTACCATGCTGATTTATTTCACCTAATTTATTGAAAAACAGAGCATAATATATTTGATTTTTGATATTCCTGCATATTTTTTGCAATTTCACTAGTATTCAGGGCTACTAAAATACCGATTAAAGGTTATATATTTTTTGTGAGTGGAACAGTGAGAAGAAATATTAATTATTTTGCATTTTTATAATTTAACCAGACCATATAAAAAAAGAGCATGATTTTAAAAAAGCAACATTGAGAATGAAGAAACTATTCCGCACACTAAAATTCAATTGCAAATTAGTTGCTAACTTTCAACAGTTGAAAAAGAATTGTATAGTGCTAGAACTCTCCATTCTAGTGTAATTTGAAAAAAAAAACCTGCTTTATTTAGTGCTATTTACAAAACAATAAAATACTTTTTTAATAAAACTTAAAGTGTCGACCTCCCAGTAAATGTCACTTTATTTTTGAAAAGGATTGATCTTTTTAACAAAACAAAAGAATCTTTACAAATTATTAAATAGGCTTAATAGTGGTGGGAATTAAATAATTTTTGTTTTTATTAAGAAGTATATATATTACAGGTGAATGACCACATTCGTGAAAAGAAGTATTTTGAAAAAATGATTATTTTTCAGCCTTCATCGGTAAAAAGAAACATTCAGCGGGCACTGACGATGTATGTCAGAATAAACATTTGTTGTTAATTTTTCAATTTAACTTTGTCATATAAATACTAAACTCCTCGGTGCAACAGCCCATTTTGGGCCAAGGTCTGCTGTGCCCATTTCAGCTTATGTGACCAAGGGCTCTGGGTTGCTAGGCATATGTCCGTAAAGTAGTGAGCCTAACGCGGAATTCCCAATATTTAGTTCCCAAATATGCTTGGTCCCCATTTTATCGACCCACTTATGGAATGAAAGGATGGGTCAACCTCGCCCAATCCGAGACTCGATCCCCGGAGTGGCAATACGAAGCCCTACCACTAAGCCACTGGGCCTCATAAACACTTAAGAGATACTCTAAAACATAAAATTAAACATTTAATGCAATATGTTGTGATTATGCATATAAATTTGTTTATTAGCAAGAATAATCTTCTTGAAATTGGCCAAGAATTTAAAACTTAGCCGCACCAAAGAGCTATGAGTTACCTTAATGGTTTTACAAAATTTAAGTATCATTATTTAGTATGCAATTACAATTTAAACTTCGGAAATGTGAGCTAGAACTATACATTCACTTTCATGGCGACAGAATGCAAGTCACTAGTAGAGTTGCCACAGTCAACTGCTTGAAGGATTGCACGCAAGCTCCTAAGACCAAACCACTGCCAGAAATGGATACTTTTTTTTAAGAGGACCTGGATTACCTGGGGCTATAATTGAGGTAACAAGCCTCGTTGCTACAATCAATCGCTCGAAAGTCTGCTTCAAGTCTTCAATTGATGGTTTGAAGGAGGGAACCAGCAGTGGCTTAAGAGTTCCTTGTAATAAAAAAAAGGAGCCAAATTGCTCGTATGGCCATAATCAATGTCTTGAGTCCGTGAAAATGTGTTAAAGGGAAAAATGCTACAATTACTACTAGTCAAAATTCACAAACCAGCAGCAACCCCCAACTATGAGTCAAATAACTGACCACAATAAATATTTAAGTCACTGAGGCAGTTTATATTTTATTCCTAAAATAACTTGCATATTTGCAATAAATTTCCACTTTCAAATAGAAACAATAACACATAAATTCTATAATCTGCCTCTTTATTATCACAAAGATCACCACCAAAACTCAACAAACTATGTTGATAGACTAATTGTTTAATAATATTGGACATACACAGTCAGTGCCTGGTGAATGTCGACATTCACTGATGCAAGATTGAATGTTTAATAAATAATAATATAATAAAATATTCGGACATACACTGTCAGTGCTCAATCTATGCCAACATTTACAACCAAGAGACCAAAGAAAAGTCAGTTTCATACTATTTTGGACTCCCGCTGTTGAATCTTAGTCATTCACTGTATCATACATACATTAAAGAAGCACGATCCTAAAATTAAATTTGCAAATACATTTATTTAAACAATACATTAAAAGATTAAAAATATTAAGATTTAATACAATATACTCTTAAATTATTACTTTACCAATTTTAAGCTACAGTCTTTTTTGTATTCTTTCCACATTCTCTACTAGCTATCAATGTTAAGTATTTGTTCAAAAGTATCTTGCAAAGTAGTAAATGGGCAATCAAAATCTTCCCATTGCATTTTAGTTTTGCTAAAGATTTGATTAGGGACATTAGGCTTTTTCAAATATCTTAGTTTTAAAAGGAAATAAAAGGATTAAAATATCTGAATATTTTAAAGAAATGTTAACTGAAAATCTACTTAATTACTTGACCCATTTACCACATTGCTTGATCATCTGAAACGATTATGTTCGCCATGACCTGATTTATACATATTATTATATTGGCAGAAATTAAGTTTATGGGAGATTTTTCCAAACCTCAGATTTTGTGTCGCAGATCAACATATCTCTCTCATGAAAATATTTTTATTATTTAAGGATTACAATAAATCTGTATAAAAATATATAAAATAAAGGTAAAATGTCAGTACTGTCCCATGTCCAAAACAGAAATTTCTCGACTTCACAACAAATGTACTATATTATGAAGTTGTAACAGATATAAAATCATTTATATTACACATCATTATCATTACACATCATTATCATTTATATGACACAATGTTATTATGTATAATTAATAACCATCAAATAATTCATAGATTTTGTTCTTTTCACCGTTTTATATCTGTCTACGGCTTTTATATTTAAACACTACAGAAACTAAAAGTGTCATATCAACATACACTTACGAACTATGAATTACAAAAATAAATATAATATAGCTTTTCATCTACTAGACAAAATCATTGTTTTGTCATTTCTGTTCGCTTCTTTACTGTCCCCACTAAAAGTTGCTATTCAGTGAGAAATTTAGTTAATCACATTTATTTCACTTATTTAAAGACATCTTTATTTCATAAACTGACAAGGTATAAAAAAAAATATATATCCAACCTTCACATGATTAAATTATATAAGACATAGGTAAAAAGCCTTTAGTGTCCTGTATTTATTCCATGTTATTTTAATCTTAAAATTTAAAATTGGCATTTTATTGTTCTCTGTTTTAAGTTTATCATTGCTGGTCACATATTGAATGCTTAAACACATTTTATAATTGTAATAAAAAATCTGTTGATATATGAAGATGAAATGTCAAACTTTTATTGGCAAGAGTTAGCATTTTGGGAAAATAACCTTGTATGTTGCATAAAAATATGCTAACTGTGTTAACATACTAGTAAAGATTGATTTATAAGACCCCCCAATACCAATATAAAATATACTAATAAAGAAAATAGTAATATACACATAAAGGTCGAAAATTATTTTTCCTAAACTGGATGAAGTATTAAAACCAAATATACTTTAATTATATATTTTTTTTATATAAAATCTTAAAAATATTAAGTTTTATAAACATTTAAACTAATAACTTATTTATTAATATTTATAATATTTAAAAAATCAACTTAGAAACTATATGGGGAAAAGAGGATGTTATGTCCAATTATATTTTTAGACTGTTTATCAATATATTTGCTGTATTTAATTTAAAACGTAATAAATCTGGCACAGCATTCAAATTAAATATGACAGTATTCTCATGCATAGCCTTCGTGAAAGTGTATGAAAACTGATATTGCAGTAGTACCTTGATATAGTAATCCCTCTCCCAAACATAAAAAAGAACTTCACTAATATAACTAAAAAAAAAAGAAAACATACGTACATGTATTGAAATTTAATTGTACATAATTTATGGTTGCAAAATTGCACATCAGTAATTGAATATTTTTTTAATGTTTTTTTAAAGTTTCTTAATGAGTTTTTAATTATTGCATTTTATATCATTTTCATTTTCTGAAAAATCTTTGTAATTTTTTTTCTTTTTCAAAGTATAATATATAATAACAACATAATACAATAATTGTGTTTACTCAGCTTTGGACGTTAGTTTTTTTATTGTAATCATTAATGGAGTCTCCTGGGGCTTCACCTTCTGATCTTTATACGAATATGAACTTTGTTACATTTTAATCTTTAATTTTAAAAGCCATCTTGAAGGTAATGCAACATTCACATGGTTAGTTATAGTGGAATGGGCAAGACTGCTGGCTTATTTACTAAGTCAAAGTTTAACAACTAATTACAGGAAAAACGTAATAAATTAAGCTAACCTTAATTTCTTGAGTTCAACTCTAGTACCTTATATTTGTCCAATACCCTATTTGAATATTCATCCATTGTTTGCCTCTTTTCTACAGTTGGAGGACTACAGTGGCGGCCCAAAAAATATCCCAATTACCCAGTTATTAAAAAATGTTGGTGCAGCCTTGACAAAGCAACGCCCTCCCCCCCCCCCCCCAACTTTTCTTAGCTAAGCATATCATTAAAAAAGTATATAATATTATTTTAAAAAAACTTATATTACTTTAAACATACTTTATCATGGTAGGGCTCGGCTCCATTTAAAAAAAAAGATTAAATGAAATATTAAAAGTAAGAAACACCAAAGTATTCCGTTAACAGTTTAACACAGAAAAAGTATAATCGTTTCATGATAAAGAGTGCAAATTCTTGATACCCAAACCCATCGCCACAGGCACACATGGCCTAACACGTGTTTGGAAGCAGCCAATCATTTATACAATTCCACAACTACAGCCGAAAGACACAATTCCTTCACGGGCATACTCCTCACGGGCAAATCCCGCTCAAAAAGTGGGATTGGTGCAGGATACCATTTGCGATCAAATGAGTTGCTGGCTTATAATCCAATCCTACTGACTGCAGCCAGAGAAGAATATCGACAGAAGGGCTGCTATGCGAACCTGGTTTCCATGACGACGGGGACTAAGCATTCTCCGTCGTCACGGCAACCAGGCTCGCATAGCAGCACTTTTGTCGATACTCGTCTCTGGCTGTAGTCAGTAGGATTGGATTATAAGCCAGTAACTCATTTGATACGTAATTGGTATCATGTACAAATCCCACTATTTGAGCGGGATTTTTAAGTCTGGCGTGAAACTGAAAGCGTTGAATTAAAAATTGCGCTTCTTTGATAAAATACAGTAATGAATAAAAAATTTATTATCGGATTTGGGATTTCGCTTTTTCTGAATATTTAGGTACAGCCCGGTTGTACTTGCTGTATGCCATGAGCCGCCACTGGAGGATTATTAAGCTCACACAAAAGCACACAGCTTGGACTCGCTCTTACTCCAATTGAATTTTTGGATCTAACACTACGAAAATGGCTTATGGGAGCAATTTTTATCTCATAACTTTCTAAAATATTAGGTTGCAATATTAAGGAACTTCTCACTTTACGGTTGTTAAAAAGATTTTTTTAACAAGGTAAAATAACTGGGACTTTCCGAAGCTGTCTTTATAACGAAGGAGGGGTCGCTATATTAGGGGTCACAATTAAAAATCAAGGTTCAACTGTATTTTTATAAAAATATCTATAAACAAGTTTTTTTAAAAAAACAAATTACAGCCCTTTTGTTCGGATACTAGAAATAACTGACAAAAATTACTTTTTCTAGAATAAGGTTGAAATTTAATTGAAGAAAAATGTAATAGTTAGATATTGTGGAGGAGGCTAAAAAGTATTGTACATTTAAAGTATATGGGTGATCCACAAATAATGATACCAGCTGACTACATAGCATGAGACGGGTATCATTATTATTTTTAGTGTACCTTTTATAAAACTCGAAGACACTCAACAAAGATGGCTAAGGCATGCTTCATCAAAAATAGATACATAACAAACCTATGTTATTATTAGTTTCACAATAGCCTATAGCAATTTTACTTTCAAAATAGATTAATATAAAAAAAACCTTTGAAACAAAAAAAATAATTAATTTGGCAATTTGTTTTGAAGTTATTATTTAAAATTTGAAGAAGTTATTTAAAATATTACTTCTTTAAGGGAAAATACAACTAAGTCGATGCTGCAAAATATAATATTTTTTCCTGTTAATACAAGTGACTGAAATCCGAGTAATAAAATATTGCTACAAGGTTCCCACTTAAAACTCACAGAAATTTTTTATTTTTAAAGCCACTTAAACAACATCAAAGGCTATATGCCGGCTTCTTAATTCTAATTGTTTTTACTTATTGTATTAGACATTTATAAACTTTAAATTCCACCTGACACACATATACTTCTGCCATGGGCGGGTAAACTGCAGTAACCACAACAATGAATTGGACCATTTTTGTTCTGGGTTAGTCTTTTTCGATATGTTTTTTAAAGGTTAGAACAATTGAAGAGCTGAGCGGAAGAACGTGCTAAGTGACATTTTTGAAAAAAATGAGATTTTTGTGTCAATGATCATGTTATTACCTGCTTTAAACATAACAGCTTTCAATTTTTTAGAAAACATTCGATTTCGTACATTTTTCGCATGCGAAGTTGGTAGGTGCATGCGTTTTCGTCATTTTTTCAATGGAAGAACGTGTTAAGGATCCTTGGCACGTTCTTCCACCGAAATCGCCCGATTCCTGAACGATCGTTTAGTGGAAAAACATGCTAAGTGACACGTTTGCGGAAATTTTTCAGACTTTCGCTTGCATTAATAGCAAAACAAATGGTTCTTTTGTAGTTTTAATCAAAAATTCAACAAAATGTAATTAATATTTGCTAATTAACTTTAATTATTAAATATAATCAATGAAATTAAATTTATATTGCGTAAAACTGTGTTTTGAGAGCATTTAGCAAAATAGGAAAAAAATGCATTTTGATTTTAAATTTAAACGGAGTTAAAGGTTTTAACATTTTATAAAATGTCGTCTGATTTTTATTGTAATAAACATAGATAATTTAGCAGCGAACAGATGGTATAATTAAAACAAAGTTGCACCTGCTCTATGGAGATGGCAATTCGCAGTTTGCGTTAAAACAACATTGCACCGAACATTCAAAGCATCTGGTTTGTTTAAAAAATGAATTATGAGTACAAAAATCGATTTAAAGCCATTTTACGTTTGATCTCTAAAGCTATCGAACGCATTTTGTGCAATGTCCTAAACTCCTAAAATTATTAAAATGGAATGAAGCAAGCGGAAAGCTGAATTTTTGCTTGAAAGTGTGAATAAAGGTTATACGGTAAGTACAAATTTAATCAAGATATGCTTTGTTATGTAAAACTAAAATATTTTTATAATAATTGATGTAAAAATAAAGTGACAAAGTATAAAACGTTATAAGTTCTTAATATTTATTAAAATATCGATGACTTTAAAAAAGTACAATGCATCACGATTGTAAAAATAAATTGTTTAAACGATCATGTTCGACCGTTGTAGAAATGCTGTAAATTAAAGTAGCTTTCTTAAAATTGATTAAACCCTTAATTGAAAAGGAGAAAGGAAAACGTAAATAACCTTAGGATCTATATCTTGCCATACAACTTATTTTTACTTTTTTTTAATATCAAAGTTTGTTTTTAAATTCGATTATTCTTATCTAAAAACTATTTAAAACATTTATTTTGCGAAAACGTACATCTTGCATTTTAATCTATTTTTTATAAGTCTTTTAAATTTAATATTTATTAAATTCAAATGCATTTATGTATCTTTTACTATCTTTTTGTATACTTTTTATTAAGTTGGTTTGTCTTATTATTCTTCAAAGTATTTAGTTTATAATTTTAGTGATAATGGTATTTTTTTTTAAATATTTTCAATTAAAAACTTACTCATCTAACATTAAGCAAGAAGTTCTAAAATAACTTATATAACCTACTATATTTTAACTTAAATACTCAAAGAAATCCTTATAGTAGGGACAGACGGACGAACAAAAAGTATAAGATAGGTGACTGATATCTTAAAAAAACTAGGAATGTGTAACACTATATATCAATACGCTCATTTAAAAGTTATATATATCTTATAAAGTATTTTCAATAACTTTCAAACCTAAAAAGTTCTATGGCAGCTACTCCTTGCACCTGCATAATATTGTAGAAAACTATTTTGACATCCGACTAGTACAGGGAACACGTGTATCAAATTAGAAGTCTGTATCTATTTTCGTTGTTCAGCAATACCTTTAAAACCCCAAAAAGTTTATAGCAGCTCTACTTGCGCATGCTCAATTTTCTCGAAAACCTTATTATGACGTCCAACAGTAACTAGGAACCCGTGTACTAAATTTGAAGTCCGTAGCTCTTATTTTAAACTGTAAAGTAGTTTCGGTACTGCTAGCGTATTCAGGCCGGTCTCGGTTTGGCGGCTTAACTTTTGCAGCCAAGTAGCGGAAACGTACTTAATTTGGTAAACATTCCAGTTCAACTCGGTAGATGTTTACATCAATCTTGTTGCCAAATCTCATAAACTAATTTATTTTTGAGTTAGTTGGTTTGTTTGAAAATACAGTAATATAAAAAAAATAGTAAAGCGTGAAATGGGTGGCACTAAATGGTAAAATGCACTAAAATCTATAGAGTGGTTTAAGGCTTATGATGTATTTCAGTGTTAGGTTTGCTTTTTGACAAACGCTTTAATCGAAACTAACAAATGTGAATTTTGTCGTTCTTATCTGTCCGATGTTTCACAATAGTTTTTTTTTATGAATTTTTTAATAGTTTTTGGTGAATTTTTAAATTGAAAGTAATTATCTTATTCTTATCTTATTAGAGTAATGATGTAACGAAATATGTGTAATTAAATTCCTTTTTTTAAATATAGGATTTTTTTTTATTAATAAGTATTTTTGTATATATTATTTTGTATTATTTTATTATTGAATGAATAATATTGGATTTCTTTTTATTCAGTGTTGGATTCCCTTTTTTATCATCAATGATATGGCCGATTATAATACTAAGATTTCATTGGTGTTGTATATTAGTGTACATTTCATTAATGATCAAAAATCCCTCAAAATTAAAAACTTAATTAATAACTTACTAACAACTTTGGATTAAAAGTAATTAAATAAATTATAATCAAAACGTAGTTTCACATGTCTAGTTGCAACAATCGACCCCAGCGGTTTTTTTAAGTATATCACGGCTCGAGTGGCCACAATCGACGGCCCGGAGGATTGCCGGGTAGCCACAATCGACTGCCCGGAGGGGGTACCAGCGGTTTCTTTTAAGGATACCACGGCTCGAGTGGCCACAATCGACGGCCCGGAGGATTGCCGAGTAGCCACAATCGACGGCCCGGAGGATTGCCGAGTAGCCACAATCGACGGCCCGGAGGGGGTACCAGCGGTTTTTTTAAGGATATCACGGCTCGAGTGGCCACAATCGACGGCCCGGAGGATTGCCGAGTAACCACAATCGAAGGCCCGGAGGGGGTACCAGCATATTTTTTTAAGTGTATCATGGGCCGAGTTCAGTGTTGGGCATTCAATTAATCAATTGACCCGACTGACCGGTGTTGGTCGGTCGGGTAGTCGGTCTTGAAAGGTCGGGTTGTCGGTTTTGGTCGGAATGTCAGAATTGGTAGGGTTGTCGGTCTTGGTCGGACTGTCGGTCTTGGTCGGGTCGTCGGTGTGGTCGGATCGTCGGTCTTGGTTGGGTCGTTGGTCTTGGTTGGGTCGTTGGTCTTGGTTGGGTCGTTGGTCTTGGTTGGGTCGTTGGGTCGGTCTTGGTCGGGTCGTTGGGTCGGTCTTGGTCGGGCTGTCGGTCTTGGTCGGGCTGCCGGTCTTGGTCGGGCTGCCGGTCTTGGTCGGGCTGCCGGTCTTGGTCGGCCTGTCGGTCTTGGTCGGCCTGTCGGTCTTGGTCGGCCTGTCGGTCTTGGTCGGCCTGTCGGTCTTGGTCGGGCTATCGGTCTTGGTCGGATTGTCGGTCGGGTAGTCGGAGTTAACATTAGTTAATTGTTACTACTGCAATTAACAATTCATTTCCACAATTACAATTGATTAATTGTTTATCGCAGTTTTCCACAATTACAATTGATTAATTGTTAATCGCAGTTTTCCACAATTACAATTGATTAATTGTTAATTGCAGTAGTAACAATTAATTGTTAATCATTAATTGCTTTTGCAATTAAAATTTGTCCAACGCTGGCCGAGTTTCTACATTCGATTGTCGAAGAATTTCCGAGTTTCACAACACGCGGCGCAGATGGGATAATTTCGTAACGTATATGTTATATTGCGTACAACATTTTACGTTTCGACAATTAAAATATTACTGAGCTTTCAAGACATGTTAAAAAAAATCATATGAAACTATTTCCTCACGCTACCGACACCACTCCGTGAGCAGAAGCAACGAATTCGAGAAATGCAACCGAGATATACGTCACGTAAAAAAAAGCCATACCACAATGACAGGAATATGCTCGCATCTGGAAAAGCAATAAACCAGCTACGAAACAAAAACAAACAAGTAACCACAACAAGGGGCCCGGGTGGCCGAGTGGTTAAGATAGCTGCCTCCGCTAACAGTCTGCGCACTGTACCGGGTGCGGGTTCGATTCCCGCCTTTGCCCTGGGTGTAATTTCTCTCTCTCTGACAGTAAAAATTCTTTCTGTGTCTGTCTTACTTGACGAAGGTTTATAAGCGGGTCTCTGATCAAGCACACAAGCCGGAATATATATGTATCAACCCTACCCTACCCTACCCTACCACAACAAGCCCATAAAATATATGTCTACCAACCAACCAAAAAACGAGCTGCGTAATTATTATTCTAAATTAACTAATCTTAATAAATTTTCAGCGTTTTGAAACAAATATTGATGTTAAAAATTAAAATAAACATTTTTCCGAAGTGAATTTACTGATGCCGTACTGAAATTAATATAAATATTTCGTAAAATACTACTAACTGTAGCAACCCTGTGTTTACTTTTTCACGAACGCCAAAAGTCGCCAAATAGCATTCCGGCCTGAATACGCTAGGTGTTCCGTAGTTTCAGACAGACAGACGGATCAATGTAAAAAAAAACCCAATTTTTTAGAATGAGCACCCTCCAAAACGTGTTGAAAGCACAAAATCTTCATTTTAGATTATTGACCCCTATCGCAATAATTTTATAATGTTAGGAAATACACTTATAAAATAAGTAAATGCTAAACTTACTGCATTTGGTTGTGTATTTGGTCTGTTTAATATTTCACCTAATCAGTTTTCGTTTGTTCACTTTTAACTTATGCATGCGTGAATTTCAAATTCCACCTCCATAAACAATGCGTGTGTTCACTTCACTTTATAAGCATTCAGTGAACATCACTTGTTGCATTTGTTTTGGTTTGTTTGGAAACTTATATTTATTAGTAGCTCTTGTAGAACGTTTTCACTACTGTTAAGTCTCTACGCTGTAGGTCTTTTAGTTATTTTTCAACCATACTATTTGTTTAAAGAAGGTGACTTTTATGCTAATTTCTTGTTTTTGCTATCTGTGTTCATGAATACTGGGCACTGTAACCGCGCCCGTAGTTTACTGTATAAATACAGTGTGCTCTTATTATGTGGGGCTGCTTCTACTTACGCGAGCTAGCTTGAGTTGAGTGCGTGCCGACCATATCTCTGAGTGGGCCTTTTGATCCACTGAAAAAAACTCATTAATAATGCTCTCCCGGAGACTTTGCAATTGCCATTTTTAAATATCCCTAATAATCCCTTCTATATATCTTTATGAAGGACCAGTTACCACCATATTTGTAAGAATTTCTAATCCTAAAAAAGTAAATTTACAGGCGGGATATTTACAGTTTTCAAAAATAATTTGCCATTTAATTTATCAAAATTCATTAAACTGTTTACTTTTTAATTAATGCCACATGTTATGTGTTTTTCAGAACCTAATTATTCTTTAAATAAAAAAAACTTGTTCAATAGTTAGAGCTGATATTTCTATACAATAGACCATCTTGGCTATTAAAATTGAATGTCTAACAATATATATTGTAAATTAATCGCTTCGGTTAATGAGCGTTTAAAAAAATTGTGGTTTTATTCATAATTTTGATGTGATGTTTTTAAAAAAAGCTTTTTCTACATAGGATGAAGAAATAGACGAGCTTACTTGTGCGAAAACTCATTCCATAACCTCTATCTACAGAGGGCCAAATACCACCAGATTTGTTGAAACACCAACTCAAGTACACCTACTTTGTCCTTGAATTACTTGCATGCCTCTCTCTAAATATAAATTTATTTTTTAAATATATTACTCTGAGTAAAAAAGGTGACTCACAGTGTAGTTACCTACTAATTAAATTTTGCTATGATTTACTAAGAACTTAATATAATAATACTTAACAGATATATATTGGCTTTATGATGTTCTTCTCGAATTGAGATGTTGTAAACCGATGTTTTTTTAGTTGACTGTTTTGGATGGGTAGTTATTTTTTATTTGATTGTTATTTTTAAAACATATCTTACTTATGTTATTTAAAAAACAGATATTTTGTATTTATTTCATAACATTGTATAGGTCTGTGATTACAGTGTGCCTGCAATACACTAACTAATGATAAAAAAAAAGTTTTGATACATTTATGAGAAATTATGCCTTTTTTTTCTTTTATAGAACTTGTAGGCTGTAAATTATTCATATTTTTTTCCCCTTAATCATTGGGATTATTTAGAGAAATCAAGTTATTTTTATTTGCTCTAGAAGCTAACTTTAATTTATTTGAGAAAAAAAACATTTTAAAATCAAACAGTTTATTTGTAATAACATTATTTCTAGCTTCTTGTATGGTCTGATATTATACAAACTATAACTGGCTCTGTTATAAAATAATAAGCAAAGGACATATTCAGGTTTTTGAACACAGAAAAGCCATTGAAAGAAAAACTATATATATCATTTCAAAACTCGTAAACACTTAATTCAAAACTTGTAAATACTTAATTGTCTTTTAAAATCAATAATTGTAAATTTATCTACATACTTATTATTTTTAAACACAGTCCCATTATTACTAATTCCTTTCTGCTGAAAAAAGTATTCTGGTAATATTTAGAAAAGTTAAATTGATATGTGTCATATTTATGCCTGAAGTTAATTGATATGTATAATTTGTAATATAAAAAAATCGTTTTACAAATGTAAAATTTGGAATTGTAAATTAAAGCTTTAAAATTCGTTTTCAATGTGTTGTGGTTATTTCTGTTTGCATATTTACTTTAATTTTTTTATCATACATTAAAATATTATAACAATAGTTAACATATATTTCAGTAAATATATAAATAATATATTCACTGTTTAAATTAAATAGCCAGGGCTTGTTTCACGTGGGATCTGGCAACAGCTCCGCGGTCTTGTTTTCATTTTTCTGGAATTACTTTTGCTTTGGTATTCCAAATTGAGTTTTCTATAAGAATATTTTAATTGTTATATATTTAAAATTCTAACGTTCTGTCAACCAAGTCCTGCAAAATTGATTAAAAAACAAAAACAACAAAGAACTTGTATTAAAAAAAAACAAACAAAATATTATTCTAGAAAAATGAATACCGCAGGAGTAATCCCCTGAAAAAATGATAAAAAATACGGGTGTGCTTGTTACCAGATAACCCCGTCAAGACAAGCCCATTGATGTAATGTAATGGTCTGTGGCTGCCTATTTCTAGCCTCAATTTGGAGCTTTAACACAGTCAATAACGCCTCGTAATTTAAAACCTGGTCAAGTGCCGCAGCCCATTAAGAAAAGCGAAAAATTACACGAGTTACAAAACGTTACAGCTGTGTTAAAATCCTCTTTTGGCTGTTAAAAATAAGCAGCCAAAAACGTTCCAAACCAGGTAAAATAGTAACATATTTTATCACTTGACCAAGGGTTTTAAATTACGAAGCGTTTTTGGTTATGTTAAAGCTCCTAAATAGAGCTAAAAATAGGCAGCCAGAAACGACTACACTTGTAGCTCCCCTAGTGCTTAAACTTGTTACTACGTCTAACGGCCGTATTCACAAGTTCGAGTCACCCGCAGGTTTCCCTCATCTGGGGAATAGATCGGTGGGTTTCGTCAAATTCCTTATTCACAAGTGAGAGTTATGCCAAAAGGGAAGAGATAAGGAGCCGAACCAATATCGGTGGGTTTTCGGAGGGATATCGCTGAGAAATGTTCAAAATCAAAACAAATATAGCTTATCGGGTTCTTCTTTCAAACTAGTGATTATAATTCTTTAGTTCTAATCCATTTTAAATTGATCTTTATAAGATTGTTCATTGTAGAAGTACAGCATATTAGAAAGTTAAATATATTTTCAACATGATTTAGATTGATACTAAATTTCCGCTCAGAGACTTACGTGAGATATGCGATGATAATTTTTATTGTACAATCTATTTAAAAACGTATCTTAAAATTGACTAAAACTGTTTTAAAAGTTGTGTGCTGCGGTAGTTATGCACAAAAATGTTACAAACTTAATAATAAAATACAAATAAAAAAGAAATATTATAACCATACTAGTATTTGCCACTGTGAAATATAATTAGCAGGTTAATATTCTTGGTTAAAGATTTATACATATAAATAATGATAATTATAAAGACATTAATTTTCTTATTTTCCCATATTCCTTTATATTTTTAAATTAAAGTTATTAAAACTTCAGAGTCATCTGGAATAAAGTTTATTTTCTTCGCTTCAGCCATTTTTAAAGGGGAGTCGGATGGGTGTTTGGGTCAAAAATGTCGATTTTCTGTGTTTCTTTTATTTTTAATCTGCATACATATAGCTTTCAATTAAGACCAAGATTATCGATTTCTGTTTGTAGTTTTCTTTTTATAAGCACTTTTCAGAAATTATGTACATCAGTTCTTACCAATATCTAGCGTTTCGTGAAATATAAGGTTTTGCAACACTTAGGAAATTTTTCTCAGGAACTATAAAATATATCAGCGTGTTTTGTTTTATTATTCTTCCCCATTAATAGTTATTTGATTTAAACTGAGGAATTTTAAAATATTCTGCTCAACTTTAAATATCTCTGCTACAAAAAAAGTTATGTAACTTTAAATTGGATTTTTGGGTTTTTTTAATACACATTTTAAAAAATCACTGTGAAAGTATTTTTTTATACCGTGAAATATCATCAGTTTAAATTAAAGAGCTATATGTAAGGAACAGACTATAAAAAAAAATCAAGTTCCTGAGAAAAATGTTCCTAAATTAGTAAAATTAACATGGGCGAGATAGAACCATCCGACTCTCCAGATGCGATTGCGATCTGTCTCACGCAAATAGAACACGTGAGAAATATCTCTTACAGTAAACAACGTCACGTGATTCCGCTTGACCAATGATATGTCCTGTTACAAAATCTGAATGAAACCTGGGGAAGAAACTCGAAAGGTGAAACCCAGATAAATCTCGCGATTGTGAATACGAATTTGAAATAACCCTCAAGTTGTCCCTTCCTCGCAGGATTTATGTTCTGGGGATATCTCGCTACTTGACTCGAACTTGTGAATACGACGGTAAGGGGGTGGAGCCTTTTCGCCTCCTTTACCTACGTAAGTGCGCAGTCTGGTTAGATTCTTGTCTGTGGGATGGAGCACAGACAAGAATCTAATCAGACTGCGCACTTACGTAAGAGAAGGAGGCGAAAAGGTTCCACCCCCTTAGCCGTAGTAACAAGTTTAAGCACTAGGGGAGCTACAAGTGTAGTCGTTTCTGGCCGCCTATTTTTAGCTCTATTTAGGAACTTTAACATAACCGATAACGCTTCGCAATTTAAAACCTTGGTCAAGTGATAAAATATGTTACTATTTTGAATGGTTTGGAACGTTTTTAGCCGCTTATTTTTAACCGCCAAAAGAGGATTTTAACACAGCTGTAAACGTTTTGTAACTCGTGTAATTTTCGCTTTTCTTAATGGGCTGCGGCACTTGACCAGGGTTTTAAATTACGAGGCGTTACTGACTGTGTTAAAGCTCCGAAAGGAGGCTAGAAATAGGCAGCCACACACCATTACATTAATGGGCTTGTTTCACGGGGATCTGGCAACAGCTCCGCGGTCTTTTTTTTTTCCTTTTTTCTCGAATTACTTTTTCCTTGGTATTCGAAATTGAGTTTTCTAAGAATAAGTTATTTTAGTTGTTTTTTTTAAAATTACTTCTTGCTGTACATTTGGTTGTTTTAATCATTTATCAAGGAAAACTTGCATTGACAGAAGTTAGAATTTTAAAAATATAACAACTAAAATATTCTAATAGAAAACTCAATTTGGAATACCAAAGCAAAAGTAATTCCAGAAAAATGAAAACAAGACCGCGGAGCTGTTGCCAGATCCCACGTGAAACAAGCCCTGGCTATTTAATTTAAACAGTGAATATATTACGTATTTATATATTTACTGAAATATATGTTAACTATTGTTATAATATTTTAATGTATGAAAAAAAATTAAGTAAATATGAAAACATAAATAACCACAACACATTGAAAACGAATTTTAAAACTTTAATTTACAATTCCAAATTTTACATTTGTAAAATGATTTTTTTTATATTACAAATTATACATATCAGTTAACTTCAGGCATAAATATGACACATATCAATTTAACTTTTCTAAATATTACCAGAATATTTTTTTCAGCAGAAAGGAATTAGTAATAATGGTACTGCATTTTAAAATAATAAGTATGTAGATAAATTTACAATTATTGAATTTGAAAGACAATTAAGTATTTACAAGTTTTGAATTAAGTGTTTACGAGTTTTGAAATGATATAGTTTTTCTTTCAATGGCTTTTCTGTGTTCAAAAACCTGAATATTTCCTTTGCTTATTATTTTATAACAGAGCCAATTATAGTTTGTATAATATCAGACCATACAAGAAGCTAGAAATAATGTTATTACAAATAAAGTGTTTGTTTATAAAATGTTTTTTTTTCACAAATAAATTAAAGTTAGCTTCTAGAGCAAATAAAAATAACTTGATTTCTCTAAATAATCCAATGATTAAGGGAAAAAATATGAATAATTTACAGCCTACAAGTTCTATAAAAGAAAAAAAAGGCATAATTTCTCATAAATGTATCAAAACTTTTTTTTTATCATTAGTTAGTGTATTGCAGGCACTTTTGTAATCACAGACCTATACAATGTTATGAAATAAATACAAAATATCTGTTTTTTAAATAACATAAGATATATTTTAAAAATAACAATCAAATAAAAAATAACTACCCATCCAAAAAAAGTCAACTAAAAAAACATCTGTTTACAACATCTCAATACGAGAAGAACATCATAAAGCCAATATATATCTGTTAAGTATTTGTATATTAAGTTCTTAGTAAATCATAGCAAAATTTAATTAGTAGGTAACTAACTACACTGTGAGTCACCTTTTTTACTCAGAGTAATATATTTAAAAATAAATTTATAGAGAGAGGCATGCCAGTAATTCAAGGAATAATTGGAAAAGTAGGTGTACTTTAGTAGGTGTTTCAACAAATCTGGTGGTATTTGGCCTTTTGTAGATAGAGGTTATGGAATGAGTTTTCGCACAAGTAAGCTCGTCTATTTCTTCATCCTATGCTGAAAAAGCTTTTTTAAAAAACATCACATCAAAATTATGAATAAAACCACATTTTTTTTAGACGCTCATTAACCGAAGCGATTAATTTACAATATATGAAGAGCTCAAGTGCAAAACAAGTTCAATCACTTTTTGGAAAAAATTGAGTTGGTTAGCTTTTCATACCGGTATTGTAGGAAGGGATCCACCAACATTATTATTTGCACAAAAAAAGTGACCGACAAAAAGTGAAAACTTTTTTTTGTGCAAATCAAAATATTGGTGGATCCTTTCCTACAATGCCTGTATGAAAAGCTAACCAACTCAATTTTTTCCAAAAAGTGATTTAACTTGTTTTGCACTTGAGCTCTTCATATATTGTTAGACATTAAATTTTAATAGCCAAGGTGGAAAATTATTTTTTAGTGAAATGAAATGGTAAGTATTTAATCAATAAGTGCCTAGTGTATAGAAATATCAGCTCTAACTATTGAACAAGTTTTTTTTTAATTTAAAGAATAATTAGGTACTAAAAACACATAACATGTGGCATTAATTAAAAAGTAAACAGTTTAATGAATTTTGATAAAGGAAATGCAAATTATTTTTGAAAACTGTAAATTTATCCTGCCTGATAAATTTATTGTTTTAGGAGTAGAAATTCCTACAAATATGGTGGTAACTGGTCTTCATAAATATATATAGAAGGGATTATTAGAGACATTTAGAAAAGGATTGCAAAGTCGGTAAATTTTAATTTCACGGTACTGCTTGGCGCGGCTCCAGAAACAACAACAATTAGGGAAAACTCGCGCCTTTTTCCGGATTGCCAAATATTTAGAGAGGGGATGCAGTAACACTAGAATATTGGAAAAAACAAAACAGAATCAGGTGTTTAGTTTGCTTTGGGCAACACAAAACAAACTTTACACTGCACAATGGGCTAGTAGTGGCAATCCAGTTTAGTTTCGTTTGAATTTTCGTAGGACTAGAGCTACACGAGTGGGAATCCAGTTTAGTTTAGTTTGAATTATTGTCGCACTAGAGCTACACGAATGAGTGGCAATCCAGTACGCACGCGTTTGGGGGTACGGGCAATTATTTTTTCCCTAAAAAAACATCAGTATCCAACATGGGGCAGTATTGTAGGGCCCATTGAAAGCCTAAATACTCGTTTGGGGCCCCGGGCAATTTTGTTTTCTCTAAAAAACATCAGTATCCAACATGGGGCAGTATTGTAGGGCCCATTGAAAGCCTAAATACTCGTTTGGGGCCCCGGGCAATTTTGTTTTCTCTAAAAAACATCAGTATCCAACATGGGGCAGTATTGTAGGGCCCATTGAAAGCCTAAATACTCGTTTGGGGCCCCGGGCAATTTTGTTTTCTCGAAAAAAACATCAGTATCCAACATGGGGCAGTATTGTAGGGCCCGTTGAAAGCCTAAATACTCGTTTGGGGCCCCGGGCAATTTTGTTTTCTCTAAAAAACATCAGTATCCAACATGGGGCAGTATTGTAGGGCCCATTGAAAGCCTAAATATTGGTTTGGGGCCCCGGGCAGTTTTGTTTTACGAAGCAAAACAAAAAATTTAAAGTAAAAAAAATTAGTTTTATTCTTTCAAAACTGAATGATAGCTAGCTGTCCAGCCATTTTTAAACCGATAAAAAATTCAGAATTTTAATACGCACCATCCATAATAATCGGATGTTCAAAAGCCAAACGTAACCCCAAACGTAATGACGATAGAACAAAAAGAAATTTATTAGAATAAAAATAATTCCGTGCGCACAACATCCGCGCAACCTAAATACCACGCAAGTATTACCAGCGCCGGCGATTGGTCAAAAACTAATTTAGAACAAATAAATCCCACGCGCCTAACATCCGCGCAAGTATAACCAGCGCCACCTAGCCACAACAAAGACGCCATAACGCATTTCACCAGAAAATGCCGCATCACCAAAGATAATTGTTTATCGCTCCCTACAAAAGCGCCAAATCCCTTGGCGACAGAAGTACCGTCAAATTAAAATTAACCGCAAAGTCTCCGGGAGAGCATTATTAATGAGTTTTTTTCAGTGGATGAAAAGGCCCACTCAGAGATATGGTCGACACGAACTCAGGCACTGTTATACAAATAGTTAGGTTCCAACTCCTCCAGTTATTCAAACAGTCAAAATATCACTGTTTTAAAACATGGCAAAAAATAATGATTGATTCCAAAGCAAATTGTTTATTTATAGATTATTTGAATTACAATTTAAAAACAATAAAATAGAGAAAAGTAACTAACCAACTTTTGAAAATAACTAGTTAATAGATTAATTTTGAACTCAATACACCAATTGTGCGCACACATACATGCGTCAATTGAAAAGGTATGAATAGCACTGTGTTTAAATTTAATAATAACTAGACAATATGATAATTTTCTTTATAAAAGAAGTGGCAAATATACATGTTTTAGTATTCAAAAATAAAGTCTTAATACAAATTAAATGTATTTTGAAAAATACCAATCGCAGGGAACTAAATTATAATAAATATGCTTCTTTTGTTTAAAAAATTAAAATTATTAAAAAGAAACAGTGACATGTAACGACTAATATACCTAAAGCAAATGAAGTGATCTTTAGTAGAAAGCATCCTAAAAACATGAATATT
>JAFNEN010000969.1:2500-7500 GCA_019343175.1 Oedothorax gibbosus | reverse complement strand
AAGGACCGAAAGATAATAACTTTTCCCGTAGAAATAACTATAGCAATAATAATCAGAATTATAATGGTAATAGGTCTTTAAGTAATATCAAGTGTTTTGATTGTGGTGAATATGGTCATTTTGCGTCTTCTTGTGAACAGAGGAGACCTAAAATTCAAAATGTAACAGCAAGGAATGAGTCAGCGAAAATTTCTAAATCAGTATCTATATTGGGTAAAGATTGTTTGTGTATTGTAGATTCTGGATCAGATGTGAATTTGGTAAACAATGATTTATATGTCAAATTGGGAAGCCCAAAATTATTTGAAGCGCAAGTTACCCTAGCTAGTTTTGTTGGTGATAAGATAAGTCCAAGAGGTTATTTTGAAGCTGATATAATGATAGATAATATAGTTATTAATTCTCGTATTTATGTGGTAGATGCCCTAAGTAGTGATTTAATTATTGGATTAGATGTGCTTAATCAATTGGAATATAGTGTTGTAAGAGGTGAGTTAAAAGTCAGGGAATTAAAGAATGTCAATTTAGTGATCAATAAAAGTGCTTCTAATAATCAAACAAATAAATTAATTTCATGTACATCATTTAGAGTTATAAATAGAGAGGATGATATTGACATAAAGCGGGTAGAAACAATAAAATCTATAGGAAGTATTACAATTGAAAAGAAGTGTGTTAATATTCCTAGTATTAACGTAGAAAATGTAAATAAACAAATAGTTGTGAAAAAAGATCAAGTGTACATTCAACCGTCATTGTCTGTTATTGGTAAACAAATGCCATGTGCCCTTCAAGGTAATAAAGGTAAACAAATGCCATGTGCTCTTCAAGGTGATGTTGGTAAACAAATGCCATGTGCTCAAGGCAATGTTTGTAAACAAATGCCATGTGTTAGCGAGATGGTTGAAAAAGAGACAGTTTTTGTTCCTTCGACATGTTTTAACAATAGTGTTAGTAAACAAGTAAAGAAAATACCTGATTGTATTTTAAAAAGCTGTTTTGAAAGAGATGTTTTTGCTTTTTCTGCCGAAAAAGAGTTAGTCAATTTGGACTTAGATTTGAGTTACGTAGTAGATAAGGGTATACAATCTGAGCTTTACGAGTTAGTTAATACTTACAAACCCACTAAGCAGAAAACTTTAGATTTTGAAATGCGTATTATACTGTCGGATGACATCCCAGTTATACATAAACCACGAAAGGTATCATTTCAAGAACAGGAGATTATAGATGATCAAATTAAATCATGGTTGGATGAAGGTATTATCAAACCTAGTATGTCGAACTATGCTTCACCGGTGGTGTTAGTTAAGAAGAAGGACGTTGGTCATCGCTTATGTGTAGACTTCAGACAGGTTAATAAGAAGATAATTAAAGACTGTTTTCCTTTACCTTTAATTGAAAATTGCCTAGACGTTCTTGAAGAGAATTCTGTATTTTCTTGCCTTGATTTGAAGAACGGATTCTTTCATGTAAAAATTCACAAAGACGATACCAAATACACTAGCTTCATCACACAGAAGAATCAATATGAATTTCTTCGTTGTCCTTTTGGATTAAGTTCGAGTCCTGGCGTATTTCAGCGATATATTTATAACATTTTTCGAGACTTGATTAATGACAAAACACTTGTGATTTATTTGGATGACATCATCATACCGGCGAAAAGTGAAAGAGAAGGACTAGAGAAGCTGAAACGCGTACTTAAAGTTGCTGCTGATTATAGTCTTGAATTAAACTTAAGAAAGTGTCAATTTTTAAAACGTAAGATCGAATTCCTTGGATATATAATCGAACATGGAACCATCAAGCCATCATCTAACAAGACTGCTGCAGTGAAGAATTATCCTCGACCAAAAAGTGCTAAACAGGTTCAACGTTACTTAGGCTTAACAGGATATTTTAGAAAGTTCATACCTAATTATTCCAGAATTGCAAAACCTTTGAGTGATTTACTTCGTAAAGATGTCGACTTTCATTTTGGACCAGAACAAATATCTGCCTTTGAACAATTGAAAGATATTCTCTCTAAAGGACCAGTCTTACATCTTTTCAAGCAAGGTTCAAGAATGGAGTTACACACAGATGCCAGTAAAGTTAGTTTCGGATCAATATTGCTGCAAGAAGACAGTTCTGGAGAACTTCACCCCATTTACTACTATAGCAGGAAGACTTCACTTCAAGAAGAAAAACTCTCTAGTTACGAGTTGGAAGTTTTGGCGATCATATCTTCATTGAAAAAATTCAGGAACTATCTATTAGGTTCAAAGTTTACTATTTATACAGACTGTGCAGCTTTTAAACAAACCATGGATAAGAAAGATATAACTCCGAAGGTAGCTCGTTGGGCTTTATTCATGCAAGATTTCGACTACATCATCAAACATCGTACTGGTACACAGATGAAACATGTGGATGCTTTGAGTAGAATTTCAGTTTTATTGACCACCAGATCACAAGAAGAGTTGACAACAAAAATTGCAGCTGCTCAAGATGAAGATGAACATATCAAGATGATTAAGTCTTTCGTCCAAAAAGAAGAGGACAATGAACATGTAGTAAAACAAGGTGTTTTATACAAGTACCAGGATGGTCGGGAATTGCTTGTAGTACCCCAAGCTATGCAAACAGAAATTGTTCGTGAGGCGCACAACAAAGGACATTTCGCATCTGCAAAGACAGAAGATCTTTTGAAAAGAGAATTTTACTTTCCTCAAATGAGAAAACAAGTTGAAAACGTCATCAAGAATTGTGTCCATTGCATTCTATACAACAAAAAGAGAGGAAAAGCAGAAGGTTTTTTGAACCCTATACCTAAAGAAAACGTCCCTTTGAATACTTATCATTGCGATTTTATTGGACCTCTCCCTTCTACGAATAAGAACTATCAACATATTTTCACAGTCATCGATGCATTTACGAAATTTACCTGGCTGTACCCAGTAAAATCCACTTCAGCTAAAGAAGCCATCGACAAACTCTGTATTCAACAGACAACATTTGGAAACCCTTCACGTATCATCTCAGATAAGGGATCAGCGTTTACATCAAATGAGTTCAGAGAGTATTGTCAAAACCAGAACATCGAACACGTGTTAATTACAACTGGAGTTCCGAGAGGAAATGGACAAGTCGAAAGACTGCATGGAATTCTTATTCCCGTTCTTTCCAAGTTATCTATTGACGATCCTTCGAAGTGGTTCAAGCATGTGTCTTCAGTCCAGCGAATTTTGAACAGTACAGTTTCCAGTTCAACTAAATACACTCCATTTAAACTAATGATTGGAGTCGAGATGAAGAACAAAGAAGACCTACGAATTAAAGATACTTTACAAGACGAGTGCATCAACTTCATGGAGAGACAGAGAAAAGAATTAAGAGAAATTGCCAAAGCTAACATTCTGAAGGTACAAGAGAAGAGCAAGAGTCAGTATGACCGAGTGAGAAAGAAAGCCAGTGTCTTCAAGAAAGGAGAATTAGTGGCGATACAACGTACCCAATTTGGTACAGGCTTGAAGCTCCGACCTAAATTCTTCGGACCCTATCGTGTGACTGCGGTCAAGCCTTGTGACAGATATGACGTAGAGAAAGTGGGAACGCATGAAGGACCTAACATGACATCAACATCAATTGACCTGATGAAGCAGTGGTCAGTCAACTAGCTGTGCCGAAAACTGAACTCTAAATCAAGAGACTAAAAAAAAAAAAAAAACTTTTCATGAACTAAAATTGACTTTTTTAGACTTTTATTATTTCGGTGTCCAAGTTAAAAATAATTTCTTAAAACGAGAGACTCTAATTAATAATTTTTCATTTAATTTTTTGAATTTCATGTGTTTTGAAATACTTGACGTTTGTTTTTATGAGAATTTGTATTTCATAAGCATTTAGTTGTGAGGTCATGCATGAGACTAGGGTTTATTATTTTTTTGTGTGTTTCTTTCCTATTTTGCAGACATGCGAGGTCGCTTATGTCTGGTCGGATGGCCGTGTCAGAGCAGAACGGCTGAAGCAAGCGGAATGGCTGCCACGCATGTACCAATCTGCGCATGCGCGAGCGGGGAAGCCGTTGAAGAGGGAGAACGAAAAATGTCGCTAGAGCAGTAGCATCAAAGTGGCCTTAGTGCCGTTGTAACTAATTATTATAACCCCCTAGACACCGTGAAATAAATGAAGGCGACCTAAATTTTAAAAGCATCATCACTTAATAAATTCATTATTTGAAAAATAAAAATGACATGTTTCAAGGGGTCGTAATTCCGCCAGTCTTCATTCCTGGTTTTTATTGGGGTTATTTGATGATTTTTTCATTGATTTTTCTGTTGACTGCATGTATGCATATTTAAGCAATAAATGTATAGTTAGCTATTACTGAACTATGATGGTTAATAAAGGCCATCGCACTAGAGCTATTATGTTTTTGTCTTATTTTTTCGCCAAAGACGTTGCCAAACTGCGCCAAATTATTAACTAAAATTCGCCAAATAGCGATTTCTTTTATAAATAATTTATAAGCTGGTCGGTTGTTCGAAGGACATTGTGTTAGAGCTGTATAATGGGTGTGGGTAAGCTATATCTATTTTCTCGCCAAATTATTTTCCAAAACGCGCAAATGAGCTAAAAGGTTTTATGTATTTGTGATTGAATTTGATGACATTTATAAGTGCATTTTATAGCGTATATTTCATTTTGGAATTTTAAGGCAATGAAACGGGATTTTATAATTTATAACGAGTGGAAACAATAATAAGTTTATGATCTTATAACAGGTATATGGTACACATATTGGAATCTATTTGATATTTTTTTTATTCCGTGCGAAGAACGGTTATTATAGTTGCTAGTATGTATAATAAAGTCAATATATCAGATATGGTATAGATAATACAATATCGACTAAGCATATATCGATATGTATATATGCGCAACATATATCGATGTATATACCGATATCGATATGTATACGATATAATTACTAATAACGCGATATGTATATTACA